>JBBPTG010000024.1:0-231898 GCA_038093975.1 Chalciporus piperatus
AAAGACAAGGGTTTCAAAGGTAGCCTAACGATGGGATGTCCACGTTAAGGCCTAGCGTCCGTTCAAGAGTGGGACGGTGACTCTCGGAGGGTTCAAAGGAAGCGAGGAATGACCAAGCTAGATTGCGTAGGTCTAAGTTAGGGTTACAGGAGGAAACTCGAGGGTTTATATAAGTGAAGAAACGAGTTAAGGGCAGGCATAGAACAAGTCAGAATACGTAAGAACAAGTCATGACGAATAGGAATGAGTCATGCTCGGTAAGTATATGAGTCAGCGATGACGAAGCGTGGAAGGTGAAAGAACATTAAGGAATGTTCGCTGACTAAAGCAAGGTAAGAAATAAGAGGCCTAGGCAGGACTTGAACCAGCGACTAGGACTTAGTACAAGGTAACAAAGAAGGAAAGAATGAGTGATCGTAACACTGGCCTGTTCTTCAGCAGCTGATCCCTTCAGCGGCTGGTGTTCTCTGCACAGCCCTTGGGCCAATTGTCTGTTGGCCCAGTTGATTGCTTGCTCCACTGGATTGCGGCCGACGATGTTATCATCAATGTATTCCATGCTATGATCACGAAAACCACTCACAGTGATTGAACGTCCCTGTGAATGGTGTATTTCCTGTCGCCATGTCCTCAGGATTTCTACCTTGCCAGTCATGGGCTGCAATCCAATGAATTCTTCTGCCCTCATAGGATGCCATGAGGTACTTATGCAGGTCCAGCTCGTCCAGAAGTCTATTTTCATTTTCCCTCAGAGCATTCGACGACATGTTAACTGGGATGTCAGCCGATGCAATATCCTGCTCATCGGCCTCGGCTGGATCACGGCCTGACAAGGTAAGAAAATGTGTCATGAAAGTCGCATTGATAATCGATGAGTTCTGGGCCATTTCAGCCCACATCCTCTGGCTCCTGGCTTGATACATTGCCCCTGATTCGGCTGACCTCTGTTGAAACCATTTGGCCACCCTTGCTGCGTCGGCACGGACCGTCCTGATATCCTCCTCCGAGCCATTACCCAAAAGGATTCAAACGGTTCTCTCGGCCGATACAATGTGATTTCACAAAGGCATTATGGGGACCTCCAAAAACCAGCTCAATGGGAAGCCATCTCTGGGGCCGTCTGCTGGCAAATCTTGCAGCACATTTTCTCTGATACGACCGAACGTCTCTGTAACGGATTCATTGACCTCGGGTGTTCGGGCGATCAGGCCAACTTGCCAATGAACATCCATTGAAGCACTTACCAGCAGCCGATGAATCCTGTTGCCTCAAAGGTGGCATGCGGAATGTGAACTCTGTTCTTGGCATTCCTGCAGCCGTGCTATCTTTTGTCGAGGGAATGTCATCTGAATCCCTCCCAACATCTTCCTTACTTTCAGAGATATCGGCTATGATTGGTTGTGAATCCCTCGGAGAATCTGCAGACATCCTTGTGTCTGCGCCGGCCGATGATGATTCACTTGAAGTTGCCATTCTCTCGTCTTCGCTGGATTCTGGCTCTGTGTCATTGTCAAATCCTAAGTCACTCAGGGGTCAGTGTTCCTAAGATGATTTTTGGCTGACAACTTACCTGTGAATCTTACTTGCTTTGGTGCCATGTGGATGTTGCAAAATAGTCAAGGACAGACCAGGGGAGATAAAACCCATCGGCTGAGCCTAATCAGATCAATCGGATCAACAGCACCTGAGACTTCCAGTTTCCCACGTCACCTGCTCCCTATCAGAATTCAAGTACATTTCCAGCTCCGCTCACCCAACTTCGACAAACACATTATGTCACTTTCTATAGCTTTTATTCTTGGCCGTCACTCATCCAGAACCTTTGAACATAGTGTTCCAAAGTCCAGTTGCGCAACTGGTAAAAGATTGGCAACTGGACTGTTATGATCTCTCACAACACAGCGGGGACTTTAGGCAACACTAAGCCTGTGTGAAGGATATGCTGAGTACTAAAACTTAATGACGGTGAAGTCACAAATGGATTAGACTGGGGTCTGTGATAAGTACAGGGCTACTTATATACTATTGAGAAGTGCGCACAGACCAACAGCCAAATAAGGAAATCTCAAAGGAAAAGATAAATAAGGTAAATGGTACGATGATAAGAAAAGGTACCAGGCACGGATTAGGGTCTAGGCCATGACATCATTGCTGACTCATCTAAGTCTGGACCTTTGTCATGTGACCTGATTATGTAATAGTTTACGTAATGCTACAGGGACTACCGGAGCGGATTAAGATGAATCCGGCTTGACCCCTAAGTTGTAGACAAAGTCCAGAGTTCGAATACCGTTGTAGGCAAAAGTTTGAAAAGTTTTTACATACTATAACATGGACTGGACCGCAACTGATCGCAACTGGACTGCAGTTGCCGGTTGCCGACATTTGAGATCAAAAGACTGCAGTTGCAACCGGAAGAAAGACCGGTTGCAACCAATGCACAGCCACCCCCTATGTACCACCCTATTTTCCCTGATTTTTCCTGATTTTTCTGGACCTTTATGGATGTTATTTGAGTTTTTTGATGAATATTGACGTTAGCCAATGACAATGTTTATTAACATGTCATAGAATTCATTCAATCATGTATATACACTCTCTGAGTTACATGTTTATCTATATATCATTAGTCTGCATTGAGAATTGAGTCTAGGATTGGTCTTGACTTCACACGTAACTTGATAATATCTGATGTATCACTACAAAAAACATGCTGATTTGAAATGCTCATATCTTTATAGCGTGTGAACCGTTTCACTTGACCCAGGGACCGATTTCCGGTACTATTTTTGAGCTCTCCCATGCTAAGCGAAAAACCGGTTGCAACTGGTTGCAACCGCCAAAAGACCGGTTTTTATTGGTTTTGGTCCAGTCTTAACGAATTAATTAATTAAAAAAAACTGGTCTCAGTCCGGTCGCCTTCCTAATACGGAAAAAGACCGGACTGGACCGGACTTTTAAACACTATTTAAACACTTCATTTGATCTCGCCTCTCTAACACCCTGCTTGTCACCTCCTCTCTACTTGCTATCCATAATAACATGATGTCTGCTCAAAAAGCCAATGCCTCTGCTCAAGCTCTTGCAGAGTTCATCAAGATCACCATCGAGGCCATCATTCAAAGCGGTGAAGGCCGAGGGAGCCGCCTTTCAAGCTCGGAGTTGGAGGCTCACAGTCAAGACTGGGAGAGGAGACATCAGGAAACACCAACTTTACTCTCATAGCTATAATAGTTCTATAGAGTACTATAATTGCATTTATATTGCTTATAGGAAAAAGTGACAAGTCCCTTCTATGGAGCACTCTATAGCGCCCCCCAAAACTCTCATAGCTTTTATAATACTATATAGACTCTAAGAGAATGGTAGACTATACAAGCACATATAGCTCTTATAATACTATATAGACTCTGATTCTGTAGTGATTTACAGCCCTTCCTTCAGTTTTACTTCATACCGGTCAAATAAATAGATATCAAAGATAGGATGCATTGGCAGGTTTATCTACTACATGTGATGTACTAATGTATGACTACAATAAGGATGGGCTAGGGCAATGATGAGGGACTTGCCAGTGGGTCGGTGAGGAGGTGTTGGTGTTGTTGCACGAGCCACTCGGGCTCGAGAAATGGTAGAGATGGGGTCGGGAAGGTATTGGCGTGGTCGCATGAAGAGGTGGGAGGTTGAGGTGGGGCAAACAGCCCCGAGCGGCTGTGTTCGAGGTGAGCGGCTGAGTCGGTGGGTGAAGAAACACTCACCTGGTGAAGCCGGCGGGGCTGTCGAGCCCGTGCCGGCTTCGTCTTCGAGTCGTAAGGTGGTGGTGAGCTTGTATATGTTACGCTTGTACCGGGTAGGTCAAAGCGTAGACACAAAAGCCTAGTCAAAGACAAGGGTTTCAAGGGTAGCCTAACGATGGAATGTCCACGTTAAGGCCTAGCGTCCGTTCAAGAGTGGGACAGTGACTCTCAGAGGGTTCAAGGGAAGCAAGGAGTAATCAGGCTAGATTGCGTAGGTCTAACTTAGGGTTACAGGAGGAAACTCGAGGGTTTATATAGATAAGGGAACAAGTTAAGGGCAGGCATAGAAGGAGCCGGAATGAGTAAGAATGAGCTATGACAAATAAGAATGAGTCATGCTCAGTAAGCGTATGAATCAGCGATGACGAAGTAGAGAAGGTGAAAGAACACGAGAGAACATTCGCTGACTAAGGCAAAGTAAGAAATGAATGGCCTAGGCAGGACTTGAACCAGCGACTAGGACTTAGTACAAGGTAACGGGAAAGGAAAGAATGAGACGATCATAACATTACCCCTGTATTAGAATCAAGTCATCGACGAAGATAAAAGCTAGTCAAATGCTCAACCCGTAGTGACCTGGAGAACCGGTCATGTTCGTGTATCCGACATCGTCGGTTAGATCATCTCCGTCATAAAGAGTGGCGTCGTCGTCACGTGAATAAGTCTCACCCGAGATGCGGGTATAGAGTGGAGGAGGTCGTTGAGCAGCTCGATTGGTATTGATTGATCGGCGGGAACGGAAAGAGGGTGCAACAGGTGGTGTGGTTGTATGTCTCTGTCCACGCCTAAGTGGGCAACGACCTTGAATGTGACTGGGTGCCCAGCGGAAGCACGTGGGACACTGGTATACGGGACAGTGGATAAGTATGTGGCCCAGTCGGTGGCATACAAAGCAGGCATCGTGGTACTGGGGATGTGAGGTGGATAGAGGTATGCTGCCAGTCCGTTCTCGTTGAGAGGTAATATAGTTATGCTCTGCACGAAAGAACACTGCTTCTTCTGCAGCGTCCAAAGGGGAGCTAGATGCGGAGGGTGTCGACGAGAGAAGAGATGAGGTGGAGACTCCGATGACAGGAGTTGGGGATTGAGCTGCAGAGGCAGATTCTCGAAGGTAGCGGTCTAAGTCATCAAGAAACTCCAGCATTCGTAGTCCGTAAAGAGCAATGCTGAGGTTGGCAATTAGATCACCGTGGATACCGCGGAGGAAAGCAGCTTCTGAATGAGCTTGGTGAACTACCGTCAGGGAAGGAAGAAGATTGGCAAGTGTTACGCTTGTACCGGGTAGGTCAAAGCGTAGACACAAAAGCCTAGTCAAGGACAACGGTTTCAAAGGTAGCCTAATGATGGGATGTCCACGTTAAGGCCTAGCGTCCGTTCAAGAGTGGGACGGTGACTCTCAGAGGGTTCAAGGAAGCGAGGAATGACCAAGCTAGATTGCGTAGGTCTAAGTTAGGGTTACAGGAGGAAACTCGAGGGTTTATATAAGTGAAGAAACGAGTTAAGGGCAGGCATAGAACAAGTCAGAATACGTAAGAACAAGTCATGACGAATATGAATGAGTCATGCTTGGTAAGTATATGAGTCAGCGATGACGAAGCGTGGAAGGTGAAAGAACATTAAGGAATGTTCGCTGACTAAAGCAAAGTAAGAAATGAGAGGCCTAGGCAGGACTCGAACCAGCGACTAGGACTTAGTACAAGGTAACAAAGAAAGAAAGAATGAGTGATCGTAACATTACCCCCGTATTAGAATCAAGTCATCGACGAAGATAAAAACTAGTCAAATGTTTAACCCGTAATGACCCGGAGAACCTGTCATGTTTGCATATCCGACATCGTCGGTTGGATCATCTCCGTCATAGAGAGTGGCGTCGTCGTCGTCGCGTGAATAAGCCTCACCCGAGATACGGGTATAGAGTGGAGGGGGGCGTCGAGCAGCTCGATTGGTATTGGTTGGTCGGCGCGAACGGGAAGAGGGTGCAACAGGTGGTGTGGTTGTATGTCTCTGTCCACGCCGAAGTGGACAACGACCTTGAATGTGACCGGGTGCCCAGCGGAAGCACGTGGGACACTGGTATACGGGACAGTGGACACGTATATGGCCCAGTCGGTGACATATGAAGCAGGCATTGTGGTACTGGGGATGTGAGGTGGATAGAGGTATGGTGCCAGTCCGTTGTCGTTGCGAGGTAATGTGGTTACGTTCTGCACGAAAGAAGACTGCTTCCTCTTCATCGTTCAAAGGGGAGCTGGACGCGGAAGGAGTCGACGAGGGGAGAGATGAGGTAGAAACTCCGATGACAGGGGTTGGAGATTGAGCCGCAGAGGCGGATTCTCTGAGGTAGCAGTCAAGGTCATTCAGAAACTCCAGCATCCGTAGCTCATAGAGAGCGATGCTGAGGTTGGTAATTAGATCACCGTGGATGTTGCGGAGGGAGGCAGCTTCTGAATGAGCTTGGTGAACCGTCGTCAGGGAAGGAGGAAGATTGGCAAGACGGGATGCTTGCAGGTAGGCACGGTAGAGGGCAAAGAGGGATGACCCCAGATCAAGGTGGGCGCCAATGGGTACAGAGAGACGTGAGTCAAGTAAGAATTGAGACATTCGGTCCATGACGGCATCGTTCATCAACTCGTCACGAAGACGATGAGCGGTGAGTGGTAACTCGATGGGTAAGACTCTGACGGTGGGAATGGCGGCAATATGAGTGGGGGCATCTAGGTCTTCCTGTAAGACTGGCCATCCAGCGGAGTTTAGTGGAAGACCAGTGGTATTCCATCCAGCTTCAGCAACGGTTGGGCTAGCGGGTTCGGGGGAAGAGGGACGAGTGGGTTGAATAGGTAGAGAACGAATAGGTAAACCGGGAGGGTAAGTAGGAGAAGAGGAAGAACGAGATAGAGAAGAAATGGAAGACATAGTGGTCGACGAAGGGGTAGTAGGAGCAGACATAGTTTCAGCGGCGAGTTTTGCGTCTGACAGAAGATGGGGATCTTGAGGAAGAAGGGAAGGCGGATGGATGAGCTTTCTTATAGTTTTCAAGAACATCCTTGGCGTGGGTAAGGTCTGTCTCTTTGAGCCAGCGATCTTCGTCAGCAGTATATCCTTTCCAGCGAACCAGGTACGAGTGGCGTCCGGAGAAACTCCGGTGTCGGAGAATCTTTTCGATTTCATATTCTTCTTCGCCTTCTATCAAGTCAGGTGGTGGAGCCGGGAAGTTCGGTCCGTGTACGGGGTTTTCGCGATAGGGTGATAACAGAGAAGCATGAAACACGGGGTGGATCTTCCATGTTTGTGGGAGGCGGAGTTTATAAGATAGCGGGGATAAGACCTGTGTGATGGTAAAGGGTCCTTCTCGTTTCGGGGCGAACTTTGGGGAAGTAAGGGACCGTTTGAGGTTTCTTGCTTCTAGCCAGACTTTGTCTCCTTTGGCAAATGGTTTGAACTTTTGTCGAGTTCGTGCGGACATCACTTGTCTGGCAAGCTCGTGTGAGGCGAGTGCTTCATCTCTGGCAGCAGTGAGGGAGTGAAGGCGAAGTTCGACAGCGGGTAGAGCGGAGTCAGCAATCACCGAAGGAAGAGGACGGGGTTCATATCCCATCATGAGATAGAACGGGGATTTGCCGGTGACAGAGTGGGGTCGATGATTGTGTGCAAATTCGGCGTGGGAGATAGAATCAGCCCAGGATATGGGGTTATCTCCACAGTAGATTCGGAGATAGGTTTCTACTTCCTGGTTGACACATTCAGTTTCCCCATCGGTTTGGGGATGGTAGGCGGTGGAGAGAGAAAGGTCATATCCAAGGATTCGTCCTAGTTCACGAGCGACCTCGGATGCGAATTGTGGTCCTCGGTCGCTGATGATTTTGTCGTAAAGACCGAATCTCAGGTAGACTTTGTGGAAAAAGAGGGAGGCGATCCCTTCAGCGGTGACAGTTTTCTTAGTAGGGCAGAGAATTACCCCCTTTGTAAGCCCATGGTCGACCACAACCAATAGAGAATCGAAGCCGTTGGAAATGGGCAGGTCGGTGATTAGGTCACAAGATACTTGCTGGAACGGTTTGGAGCTCTTTGACGGTATGGGCATCAAGGGTGGAGTAGTTGGATGCGTGTTTGCTTTGTTCTGCTGGCAGGTTGCGCATCCTTCGACATATTTGCGCACAAACTGTGCAAGACCAGGCCACCAGAATTCAGCAGCAACCAGCTGTCTAGTTTTGAGATAACCCGGATGGCGTGGGGTGATCATGGCAGCGTTGAACAACAGTGCGACATAAGTTTTCGTCCAGCGGGATGTAAACACGACCTTGGTAGGTCAGGACGCCGTTAGTCATCTGCCAGTCAGGACGCCGTTTGTTACGATCACTCATTCTTTCCTTCTTTGTTACCTTGTACTAAGTCCTAGTCGCTGGTTCAAGTCCTGCCTAGGCCTCTTATTTCTTACCTTGCTTTAGTCAGCGAACATTCCTTAATGTTCTTTCTCCTTCCACGCTTCGTCATCGCTGACTCGTATACTTACCGAGCATGACTCATTCCTATTCGTCATGACTTGTTCTTACGTATTCTGACTTGTTCTATGCCTGCCCTTAACTCGTTTCTTCACTTATATAAACCCTCGAGTTTCCTCCTGTAACCCTAACTTAGACCTACGCAATCTAGCTTGGTCATTCCTCGCTTCCTTTGAACCCTCTGAGAGTCACCGTCCCACTCTTGAACGGACGCTAGGCCTTAACGTGGACATCCCATCGTTAGGCTACCTTTGAAACCCTTGTCTTTGACTAGGCTTTGCGTCTACGCTTTGACCTACCCGGTACAAGCGTAACACCGTTAGTCATCTGCCAGTCAGCCAACCGGGATCGGAATGGCGCAGGGATAGCGCCGTCAATGGCTTGTAATGCGGTAAGGAGAAATGGGTCATTTTTGGCAAGACTGGAAATGTGGTTGTTCATGGCGGCGTCAATGACACGGACAAATAGGGAGGGTGGTAGTAGAGTGGTACCCGCATTGTCATCGGTGTTAGTGGGAAAGTGATCAGCATGCCTAGATAAGGCATTGGGACCGGCAAGGGACGAGCCAGGAACATGAATCATTTTCAGGTCAAAGTCAGCAAGATCGAGGAGCCAGCGGGCTTGCCGACGGTTCAGATTTTGTGGTTGGTGGAAGTAGGTCAGGTTTTTGTGATCAGTGAACACTTGGACAGGGAAGGGAGAGCCGTGGAGATAATGTCGCCAGGTTTTAAGTGCACGGATCACAGCGAGGAGTTCACGATCATAGATATCATAGTTCCGTTCAGCGTCGCTGAAGGACTGGGAGAGGTAGGAACAGGGTGCCAATTGCCGTTGGCGTCGGTTTGGAGGAGTATACCTCCAGAGGCACATTTGGAGGCATCAGTTGTGATGGCAAAGGGTTTGGAAAGGCCTGGGAAGCGTAGGACGGGTTTCGCCAAGAACATCTGTTTTAGACGGGTGAAGGCATCTTGGCAGTGTTGAACGTAGCGTACATTCTTAGTATAGAAGGTATTTACCACGCTTGTTCTATATCACATTCGAACTCAGTCGATCTGAGTTCTACTACAACTTAACTTGTAACCACAACGTTCGACGTTAACCAACAACCTCAACACTAGGTAAGCACCAGAAGTAGTTCCTCATCGGAACCCTCTCAACAGGTTATGAGCCCTGAGTAGCTCAGCTGTGCGCGAAAGCGCCGCTGACTACTCTGGTGTTCTTGCCTAGAAGAACGACTGGTCGCTCTGTGCGGTTTTACCGCCGAGCATCCCTCTGATGCTGTCACGCTCAGATGAGACATGACCATTATGAGTCAGAATCCATGGGGAGACTATGTCCCCCTAGGATATGGGCTCTGAACGTTCACACTGACGCGGTCCACCCCACTCCCTTTTCTCCTCTTCGATTAAAGGCAACGCTGAAGTCTCATCCCACTAGCTTTCACAATGTCTTCCGCACTCAAGGAGATCGCTCGCCTTAACGGCACCAACTACACCCGGTGGGCCGAAGAGATGCAGGACTACATCCGCTCTCAAGGCCTATGGCAGAAGGTTATGGTTCGCGCTATCCCCACCGTCACCGATGTCCCGCCTGCAACCCAGGCGCAGATCAACACGTGGCAAGACGACGATGATAAGGTCCTCGGCTCTATATGCATGCGCCTGGAAATGCACGTCACCAGCCAGTTCCCTCTCGCTACTTATCCCGACTCCGCTCAACTCTGGAACACGATCAAAACGCGGTACGACTCCACGTCGGATGCCGCCGCATATTCGGAAATACAGAAGATGCTCGCTATCAACTTCCCCAAGGAAGACCATCCGGGGAAGACATCCGCTGCTCTCAACAGCTCCTTCGCGAAGCTGAACACACTTACATATACCATCCCAGAGAACATCCAGCGGATGTTCGTGTTGGCTAAGCTCCCCGCCTACGCCGACTACATCGTGAAATCTGTAAACGAGAGATCCGTCCCAACCACCATCACCACCGCCACTCCCGCCGTCGCTGCACCTACCCTGGTGCAGATCGAACAACGCGTCGTCGCTGCTTACCAGCAGCATATCTCCCGTGGTGTGCCAAAGAACGCGCAGCCTGCTCAGCAGGCAAATCAGGTCTCTGCCATCAAGCGGAAGGGGGAGGACCCCAAATTTACTTCACAGCAAGAGTCCTCCGCTTCGCAGAAGACGGACGGCGAGCAGAAGAAGAATGAAACGACTCAACTCAATCAAGAGCTAGCGCTATCATCAGACAACATGCCCTAGTGGAACCACATCAACTCAGTAACTAGAGCTGAGGATCAGACTAGGCAAGCAGGAGCGCTTGGCCCATGAAGTTCAAGAAGAGGAAACTCCAGGAGAACAAGACTGGGGAGCCAGTGCTTGTCAACCCGGGTTTATATACTATTGACAGTGTTTGTACATGTTGTGGCTAAACCTTAACTATATGACTAGGTATGACTAGATATAAGTCATGGCGAGTAACAGCCAATAGCGTATATGACTAGGAAGCGAGATGAGTCAGTATGAGTCACGGTGAGTCATGCTGAGTCATTAAGAGTCTGAGTCATGGTGACTCGGTATGAGTCATGGACAGTGGGGAAGATGCACAGCCACACACAGCCACATTATGTAAGCGAAAGGCTAGACCTAGCTGATGTCAGCTGGTCACGTGATGTGATCTTGATAAGATAAGATAACAGAAAAGGGAGAGAAAGCGACTAAGTCCAAAAGTGAAAGAGAAACGTAGTAAGTGTAGGAAAGACTAGGATAAGGAACTGAGCGTTCGTAACAAAGAAGAAGCGCAGGGAAGGTAAACGCTCAGAGAAGGGCAAGATGAAGCGTGATGAACGTCGCGCCAATGCGAACGACGCATCAGCGTCCTTCGCCTTCTCCTCTTTCTCCAACGCTCCGGTGCTTAGCCTGGCCTCCACCATCTTCACCTCCCCCGTCGTCGACCCTCGTACCCTCGCGCACATCACCGGCGCCCATCAATATGGTCCCCCACCTTTCCCCACACCCAGAACACCATTTCCCTAGTGGACCGGCTGGGTGTAATCCCTACCATCGAGACTGTCCGTACACTCGACCCCGTGGCTAACCGCCACATCGACTACGAGACCACCGTCTCTCTCCCGTGTTCGCCCTTCTACAAGAAGGATGGTGCCTCGACGTCCTACCTGGTCAATGACCATAGGACTCTCCAGAACCAGCTCGGTGTGGCCTACTTCGGCCCCTCTGGTTTTTCCCGAATTCACAAAATCCCCTCCCGCTCTCTTCTAGAGTGCCTGGAGGAAATGATCGAAGACGCGGAAATGGAGATAGCCTCCATCATGCCCCTCGACGAGGAGTATGAGGCGGAGGGCGAGGACACCGTCTCCTTGGGTGACGAAGCACCTGACGAGTGTATTTCACAGTACTTCGACTTTGGGGCCGCCGACATCTGGCAAGTCCCATTCCCGCTCTTTCTCTACACAGACACTGACGTGCGGTCCTCGCCTCAGAAAATTATATTGTGTAACAACATGTCTGATGTAGTAGATAGAAATAAATCTACTGCTACCCCGTTCTCACTGTGTGATAACTGTTCGAAGAACAATAAGGGCAAGCAAAAAGGCGACGTGTATGATACATGTTATGATCTCTCACAACACAGCGGGGACTTTAGGCAACACCAAGCCTGTGCGAAGGATATGCTGAGTACTAAAACTTAATGACGGTGAAGTCACAAATGGATTAGACTGGGGTCTGTGATAAGTACATGGCTACTTATATACTATTGAGAAGTGCGCACAGACCAACAGCCGAATAAGGAAATCATAAAGGGAAAGATAGATAAGGTAAAGGGACGATGATAAGAAAAGGTACCAGGCACGGATTAGGGTCTAGGCCATGACATCATTGCTGACTCATCTAAGCCTGGACCTTTGTCACGTGAACTGATTATGTAATAGTTTACGTAATGCTACAGGGACTACCGGAGCGGATTAAGATGAATCCGGCTTGACCCCTAAGTTGTAGACAAAGTCCAGAGTTCGAATACCGTTGTAGGCAAAAGTTTGAAAAGTTTTTAAATACTATAACAATACACCAGCAGACCTTTGGCTGCTAGATTCAGGAGCTTCGGCTCATTTCACAAATAATATGAACGATTTCGCTGAGTACAATGCTTTCACTAAGCCAGAGTACTCACAGACAACGAACGGTTGTGCGCCAATTCTTGGCATAGGCACAGTGATTGTGGAGTTCGATGGGAACACCGTGCGTTTATCGCCGACCATATACATGCCTACATGCAACATCAAGTTTATCTCGATGGGCACACTGCTCAAAGATCAGTGTATCACACTGAAAGCTGTTCTTAACGGTCCTGCATTAAAAAGACCATACTATCGTTTCACTCACGGTCATGATACCATGTACTGGATCAAAGCACCAACCGTCAAACCACATGCCAAACCTATCAGCATGGCCACTGTGGACTATGATTTGCTATACTGCCGCCTCGGTCATCCCTCGCATGACGTGCTCAAAGCCGCACGCAAACATCTCAAAGATTTCCCGGACGTCAATATTCCGTTCAATCCTCCCATTTGTCCCGGTTGCGAACTCGGCAAACAGCCAAACAGGACGTTTCCTCACACTGAGACGCGCGTGAGCGCTCCTTTTGAGTTAATTCACTCTGATCTCAAGTCGTTTGAGATAGACTTGTACCATAAGTTTAAATATGTGGTCGTATTCTACGATGACTTCACATCGATGTCCTGGCTCGCCCTCATACGCACCAAGGACCAGACCCTTAAAATGGTCAAACAATTCATTGCTTTCGTCCGCATGCAGTAGGCGCGGTTAAGGAAGGTGGATTCAGTTTTGGAGTCCAGGTAGTCATAGAGTTGTTTATCGACTTCCAGGGTTACGTAAGAGTGTCGAGGAAGAGGGGTAGGTCGAGTGAAGAGTTTGTCGTTGGTCTTACAGGCCGCAGCATGTATGGTATATAACTTCTTTGACTCGTCAATGGACTCAGATAGTGAGAGGATACGTCGGCGCCAATCGATGGTTGGATTAGCTTTTTCAAGCCATGAGAGTCCTAGGATGATGTTTTCGTTTTCGCAGTTCATGACATGGAAGATTACTTCTTGTGTGATTTCTTTGATGTCAAGGAAGAGGGTGGTAGTGAAGAGTATCATCCCGCTTTTGTTTGCGGTTTGGTCGACGTTTCGGACTCGAATAGGGGTTTCAAGTCGAGTGGTTGGGATTTGATTCTTTCGTATAAAGCTCCAATCTATACAGGAGATGTCTGTGCCACTATCAATGAGGGCATGGGTTTTGACGGCTTTCATCGTGTGCAAGGGAATGATAATCTGTATGGGAATTTGCATAGTGTTACGAACGCTCAGTTCCTTATCCTAGTCTTTCCTAGACTTCACTACGCTTACTACGTTTCTCTTTCACTTTTGGACTTAGTCGCTTTCTCTCCCTTTTCTGTTATCTTATCTTATCAAGATCACATCACGTGACCTGCTGACATCAGCTAGGTCTAGCCTTTCGCTTATGTAACGTGGCTGTGCGTGGCTGTGTATCTTCCCCACTGTCCATGACTCATACCGAGTCACCATGACTCAGACTCTTAATGACTCAGCATGACTCACCGTGACTCATACTGACTCATCTCGCTTCCTAGTCATATACGCTATTGGCTGTTACTCGCCATGACTCATATCTAGTCATACCTAGTCATATAGTTAAGGTTTACTAGTCATATAGTTAAGGTTTAGCCACAACATGTACAAACACTGTCAATAGTATATAAACCCGGGTTGACAAGCACTGGCTCCCCAGTCTTGTTCTCCTGGAGTTTCCTCTTCTTGAACTTCATGGGCCAAGCGCTCCTGCTTGCCTAGTCTGATCCTCAGCTCTAGTCACTGAGTTGATGTGGTTCCACTAGGGCATGTTGTCTGATGATAGCGCTAGCTCTTGATTGAGTTGAGTCGTTTCACATAGAGCACTTTCACGAGTTTACAAGTACAGGTGCACACATGACTGGGGAAGCTTGCGTCGGCAGAGCTTTCCGGCCTAAAAACCCTTTGTGACAAAGGCTACTTTACGAACAGTGGTTTCATCCTCGTCATCATCTATTTCGATCAACGAGGGAATTTCTTCCTCAACCTTCTGAACCTTCTTCGGGGTTTTCTGGTTTGAGGAGAACTCTGGGCAGGTGTTGGACCGATGTCCAGCTTTCCTGCAGCGGAAGCAGAGTCCTTTCTCCTGGCAGTGTTTCCGCTCTTCAGGAGTGAGTTTGGAGATACGGATGACATCGACGTCCATGGCATTGGGGTCCCTGGCAGGGGTAGAGTGATTGGCGGAGGAGAATGGACGGAATGGTTTGGCAGGGTTGCAATTGCGATTAGCGATCTCATTGGCGTGTTCCCATTGGGTCTGGAACTGGGTGGTGCATTTGTACCAACCCCCAATCGTGGTAGGGACGGTATCCATGCTGTTGACTCGTCTCATAAGGGAGATGGGTATTCCCGCAGAGAAGTATCCAATTAGTGTTATGACTGAGTCACAACACGGCGGGGACTTAAGGCAACACTAGGCCTTGCGAAGGAGTATGCTGAGTACTAAAACTTAATTGCGGTGAAGCAACAAATGGATTAGACTGGGGTCTGTGATAAGTACAGGACTACTTATATACTATTGAGAAGTGCGCACAGACCAACAGCCGAATAAGGAAAACACAAAGGGAAAGATAAATAAGGTAAATGGTGAGATGATAAGAAAAGGTACCAGGCACGGATTAGGGTCTAGGCCATGACATCATTGCTGACTCATCTAAGTCTGGACCTTTGTCACGTGACCTGATTATGTAATAGTTTATGTAATGCTACAGGGACTACCGGAGCGGATTAAGATGAATCCGGCTTGACCCCTAAGTTGTAGACAAAGTCCAGAGTTCGAATACCGTTGTAGGCAAAAGTTTGAAAAGTTTTTAAATACTATAACACTATCCCCTCTCTAGGAATCGCATTCCAGGCGATTCGGCAATTTCCGCACAGGAACCTCTGTCAGATTTTCATATTTCTGAAACAAGGCAGAGAA
The DNA here is from genome assembly GCA_038093975.1 of Chalciporus piperatus. Lineage (NCBI taxonomy): Eukaryota > Fungi > Basidiomycota > Agaricomycetes > Boletales > Boletaceae > Chalciporus > Chalciporus piperatus. The sequence goes on from JBBPTG010000024.1 coordinate 15,394, forward strand.
ATTTCCCATGGTCATGTTAATGCGGCGTGGGGCGGACGGGTGCTTTTTGTGAAAAGCTTTGACAGCTTCGGGTGCATTTGACAAATGCGCTGCCTTTTCCCATGTACGGTCCGATATGTCCCAGCCTTTCCAATGAACCAGGTACTCTAACTGTCCTTGTTTAACCTGAGACTTCACTACGTAATCCACCTCATACTCTTCTTCTCCTTCTTGGTTGACTATTACCGGATCCGGAAGACGGACCGGTTGCCCTTCCAATGGTTCTTTAGCCGGTTTGACCCGTTTGACATTAACCGTGGGATGGATATGCATGGAATTGGGCAAGTCTAGTGTGACTGCAATGGGAAGGACCTTCGTGATTTGATAAGGTCCGATCCAGTTTTGCGTCATCTTTTTGGAGGGATAAGGTAATTTAAGGTTGTCCGTGGATAACATAACAAAATCTCCGATTTGATAATCTGGAGCTTCGGACCGATGTTTGTCCGCTTGCTCTTTCATCCGGTTCTGAGTTTCTTCTAACGCCTGCTCCACTTCTTTGTGTGCCTTTCCACATTTCTCTAAGAATGTACCAGCTGGAGATGAATCGCCTTCGAATCCCATGCGTGGGAAGTAGTTTTTTGTTATAGCGAAGGGGATGGTTCCGGTAGCAGTGGATAGGGAGGAATTATGATGGAACTGCGCTATCTTCAACCAATCAGCCCATTCCGTTTGACGTTTAGCCACATAAGCGCGGAGATACTGCTGGAGTTCTCGGTTCATACGCTCCGTTTGGCCATCGGTTTGGGGGTGATAAGCGGTTGACAGCTTCTGTTCTATTCCTAGAAGGGTGCAAAGCTGCGAAGTAAACTCCGATGCGAATTGCGGTCCTCGATCTGAAACAATCGAAGAGGGAAGTCCGTGTCTACACCAAACATTGTCTCTGAATAGAATAGCTAATTCTTTCGAAGAAATTGTCTTTTTACAAGCGATAAACTCTACTTCTTTAGAGAAGCGATCTACAATTACACAAATAGCATCAAAGCCACGTGATTTGGGAAAACCCGTGGTAAAATCTATAGATATATCCTTCCATGGTTCTTTCGGAACGGGAAGGGGAATTAATTTGCCAGCTTGTGCAGTTGACTTTCCCTTCGTGAGGGCGCACGTCTGACAATGTTCTACGTATGTTTTAACGTCCTTTGTGACACCAGGCCACGAGAAATAATGAGTAACCAAGTGTAAGGTACGCCCTTGACCACCATGGCCACCAATAGGGGAATCATGAAGGATCGTAAGTAATTTAGTACGTAAGGAAATAGGAACGAAAACTTTGTTTTTGTCATTTTTAAATACTATAGACCCCTCGTCAAAAGCGAAGCCATCTACCGTATCATTTTTTATTTTTTCTGATTCGTTTTGTATTTCGTCATAAATAGGTGAAGAAAGAGTAACTGTATTAATGAAAACAGAAGCAGGAAGTACAGTAATATTTTTGTTATGGTCGGGATCTGCTTCTCCGTGATCTTCTCGACGAGATAAAGCATCAGCCCTTCCATTTGTAGCACCCGGTTTATAAATAATCGAGTAATTATACTCTGAGAGCAACGCATTCCAGCGTGCTTGACGTGGGCTCAGAGTTTGGGGAGATTTCCAATATTCGAGATTCTTGTGATCAGTCCAAATCTCGAAATGTTCTCGACCCATTAGATAATGTCTCCATTCCTGCAAAGCCCGAATGACAGCTAGAAGCTCCTTGTCATAAACCGGGTAGTTCTTCTCGGCAGAACTAAAGGAATGGGAAATGAAGGCACAAGGCCTCCAGAGGCCATCATCGCATTTAACCGAGAGCACAGCTCCCGTTGCAATATCACTAGCGTCCGTTTCTACTCTGACTTCTTTAGAGCGGTCAGGATAAGCTAAAAGCGGAGCGGTAGTGAATTGCTGCTTCAGCTTGTCAAAAGCTTGCTGTTGCTCCGGTCCCCACCGGTATGGTGTGTCCTTTTTGGTAAGGTCATTCAAGGGACGAGCAATGTCAGCGAAGCCTTGAATGAAGCGTCGGTAGAAGTTCGCCAATCCTAAAAAGGACTGAACACCCTTCAACCGAGTTGGCGCCGGCCAGTCCAAAATAGCCTGCACCTTTGAAGTGTCCATCTCTACGCCTTTCTGGGAGATAACCATTCCCAAGAAATCTACGGAATCCACCGCGAAGCTACACTTTTCTGGTTTTACGTAAAGATCGTTTTCTCTGAGACGTTGCAATACGGTTTTAACTATTTCTAAGTGCTCTGCTCTAGTTTTTCCGAACGTAAAGATCATAAGATCATCGATATAAATAATGAGAACCCCATGAAGATCGCTAAATAGATCATTCATCATTTGTTGGAATGTGGGGGGAGAGTTCGTAAGTCCAAAGTACATAACGACAGGTTCGTAAGCGCCAAATGGAGTAACGAAAGCTGCTTTCCATTCGTCACCTTCTTTTATTCTAACATTATTATAACCCCAACGTAGGTCCATTTTAGTAAACATATCAGCTCCTTTGAGCTGGTCTATAAGTCCGGAAATGAGGGGAAGAGGGTAAGCATTCTTGACAGTTCCCTCATTTACGTAACGATAATCCATAACTAATCTCTTTTTACCGTCCTTTTTTGGAATAAAGAAAACAGGAGATGTCTGAGGGGATTTCGACGGACGAAGATATCCTTTCGATAACTCCTTATCGATGAACTTTTTAACGTCATCTAGTTCCTGTTCGGACATCGGAATCACCCGACCCTTTTTGGGAACAAAATCAGGCTTGAGATCTATTGCGTGGTCCCACGCCTTTCGGGTAGGCATACGCTCACTCTCTTGCTCTGAGAAGACGTCTAAGTACTCGTGGAGTTCTACTGGGACTTTCTCGGTGAGCCCCGCCTCAAACACTCGACGAATAGAAAACGAACGATTCAAATGATAGTTGACTACTTTGCACTGATCTGTACAGCGTGTGAATCGTACTCGTTTGGCTACCCAATCAATTTCAGGGTTATGCCTCTCAAGCCAATCATAGCCGATGATCATGTGATGAGTGCCAAGTACGAAACAAAAGCGTCCATATGCTCAAAATGTCCATTGTGTCCCAAAACAAGCGAAACCTTGTGAGTGACACCGCCTATCGCTCCCTCTGAGCCGTCGGCGTTGTACACTGGAATAGGAAAAGGAAGTTCTTCCAGTGTCAAACCATGTCGCTCACAGAACGATTTATCTATAAACGTTTCGGTTGCGCCGGAATCCAATAGAGCGGCAAACTCCATTTTCTTCCATTGCTCCCCTTTATCGTACATAATAGTAATAGCGAGATCCAGCTCGTTTTTCCGATTCTGATTCCTTACATGTATTTTTGATGGGATTTCTTTTTTCGAATATTTTACCTTAAGGGAATTAAGCACGAATTGTTTTACTTCTGTCGCCACGCCACTAAGGGACGCCCTTTCAGAAGAAGAAAAGTTATATTGAAACGGAACACAAGGAGTAGTACTAATACAACCATTTGGTAAACTATGTCCGAGCCGCCGAGAACCCATTTCTCTCATTGGCTGTTTCCTTTTAAAGCTTCGGCTGCCTGTGCCTTGGCTTCTGATTCAATGCGGTCGCGCCAGTACGCTTCCGCTTCTTGATTGGTATATGCCGCTTGATGCGACATGTAACTTGTGCTGGTGGACGGGCCAGCGGGGTAGGGGGAAGGGGTAGGAGGGTAGGGTGCAGGGATGGTACCTGCGAAGGGCATCTGCCGGTTGTCAAACGGCAGGGAAGACTCAACGTATTGTTGCGAGTATGGATCCCACATAACAACTTGTCTCTGACGCGGCCTGTGGGGCTTTGGGCACGCGTTTGCAAAATGACCTGGCTGGTCGCAATTGAAACAGTTTCCCCGAACGGGGGATCTTGGCATTTGCTGAGCCGACAGATCCATCGGGGCTCCACGACCAGGCTGTGTACCTGTGGGAGTGAAACGGGGGGCCGCATACGGAGCGGGGGGACGTGGGAGCGGGCGTGATGCAATTGGGTAACGAGGGGGAAGATACGGATATGATGATGAAGGCCTTGGCGCAGTCGCGGGTGCCTGACGAACTGGAGCACCGCGTTCAACGACGATACGTTCGAAAGTTCGACCCAACTTTCGGTAGGTGTCGATCGTGTTGGTCAAATTTTGCTCATCAACATTGGTGTTGATTTGCGCCTGATAATAGATTTTGTAATCTATTGCCTTTTTCAGAAGCTCTTTGGCATGAGCGTCTTCTATCTCCGATTCCGCCTTCAACAATTCAAACTCCTGGAGGAAGATGTCCACAGGTTTCCCAGCCTGCTTCAATGCTTCCAATTTCCTGAGACTCTCATGAGCGAGGACGTCAATCTGGAAATGTGATTTGAGGAGATGTGAAAATATTGTCCACGTGGGCCATGCTAGTAGTCCCAGGGGTTCTCGAACAGGTTCCTCTGCTTCGCCTTCTACTGGTGGCGGTGGTAGCAATTCGTATCGAGACCATTTTTCTATTGTCATCTGGGCGAACCCAGCCGCTTTTCCTTCTAACCGTGAGAGTACGGCGAGGCATCGAACCTTGTTGTTTTTCCACGTGTGGACGGACTGCCAAGCGTTAACCTGTGCCCACCACAAACGGAATTTGGTGCGGTCACCATCCCATTTTCCCGGGTCGGCAACTTTTTTGGACACGGAGTCCGAATTGTCTGATATGAGCGCCTTCAGAGCGGCGGTAAGAGCAGCGATGGGATCAGCGGGATCTGCCATCGGAGATTCGGGACGGGGAGTAGGGGGATGTGAACTTTCGGATGAGGAAGGGAAGTGACGTGGGGGAGATCTGTAACCTTGACCTTGTGTTTCTTGATCTAAGAACTCTGCTGACATATATCCTTACTGAACCCTATCTTCCAAAGGTTCTCTGGGGATGACAGACACGAGGACGAAGAAAATATTTTTTCGAGTGGAGGTAATACCTGCGACGCTTATCGGAATCTCGGCAGACCTTCTGAGGAATTTTCCCAAGATCTGATTTGATTTTACACATATACTACTCTCGAACTTCTATTTTTCGAGCAGCAGCAAAAGCTATCGTAATACAGGATACTATTTTTTATTGTTTTCTATTTTTGTACCTCGGCGGTGCTGCCGGCTTACGTTGCTACGTATGACTCAGCCAAGGGGGCGGCGACGCGCTTTTCCCTTGTCGTCCTTCGCAATTGGGCACGATCCCAATCCGGTCTTCGAACAAATACTATAGTACGGAGGATAACAGAAACGGGGCACTAAAGGCTGGCCCAAAAGAATAGAATAGCCAGATGGCGAATGCGTGACGTCAACGGGTGATCACGCGAACCCGGATCGTGTCTACAGTCAGAGGGTTGGCGCGTGAGCGGGCCCCAAGACGTCTCGAACGATCAAAAAGCCCCTAGTGCACTATGGGGAACAGCAACTTTATCCAATTTATGACGGCGGACGGCCGTATATGCAGCAGTGGACGGAGTTGCGGTCTCCTGTGTGTCACGTACACAAACGGTCTTCTTGACCAACTCTTTAGCCCTAGAGTCCAGGCGGTGTTTTCAAGTCTAATCCAAGTGTTATGACTAGGTCACAACACAGCGGGGACTTAAGGCAACACTAGGCCTTGCGAAGGGATATGCTGAGTACTAAAGCTTAATTGCGGTGAAGCAACAAATGGATTAGACTGAGGTCTGTGATAAGTACAGGGCTACTTATATACTATTGAGAAGTGCGCACAGACCAACAGCCGAATAAGGAAAACACAAAGGGAAAGATAAATAAGGTAAATGGTAAGATGATAAGAAAAGGTACCAGGCACGGATTAGGGTCTAGGCCATGACATCATTGCTGACTCATCTAAGTCTGGACCTTTGTCACGTGACCTGATTATGTAATAGTTTATGTAATGCTACAGGGACTACCGGAGCGGATTAAGATGAATCCGGCTTGACCCCTAAGTTGTAGACAAAGTCCAGAGTTCGAATACCATTGTAGGCAAAAGTTTGAAAAGTTTTTAAATACTATAACACAGACATCTCCTGTATTTTTTATTCCAAAAAAGGACGGTAAAAAGAGATTAGTTATGGATTATCGTTATCTAAATGAGGGAACGGTCAAGAATGCTTACCCTCTTCCCCTCATTTCTGGACTTATCGACCAGCTCAAAGGAGCTGATATGTTTACTAAAATGGACCTACGATGGGGATACAATAATGTTAGAATAAAAGAAGGCGACGAAAGGAAAGCGGCTTTCGTTACTCCATTCGGCGCTTACGAACCAGTTGTCATGTACTTCAGACTTACGAACTCTCCCCCCACATTCCAACAAATGATGAATGATCTATTTAGCGATCTTCATGGGGTTCTCATTATTTATATCAACGATCTCATAATCTTTACGTTCGGAAAAACTAGAGCAGAGCACTTAGAGATAGTTAAAACTGTATTACAACATCTCAGAGAGAACGATCTTTAAGTAAAACCAGAAAAGTGCAGTTTTGCTGTAGATTCCGTAGATTTTCTGGGAATGGTTATCTCCCAGAAAGGCGTAGAGATGGACACTTCAAAGGTACAGGCTATTTTGGATTGGCCGGCACCAACTCGGTTGAAGGGTGTTCAGTCCTTTTTAGGATTGGCTAACTTCTATCGACGCTTCATTCAGGGCTTCGCTGACATTGCTCGTCCCTTGAATGACCTTACCAAAAAGGACACACCATACCGGTGGGGACCAGAACAACAGCAAGCTTTTGACAAGCTGAAGCAGCAATTCACCACCGCTCCGCTTTTAGCATATCCTGATCGCTCTAAAGAAGTCCGAGTGGAAACGGACGCTAGTGATATTGCAACGGGAGCTGTGCTCTCGGTTAAATGCGATGATGGCCTCTGGAGGCCTTGTGCCTTCATTTCCCATTCCTTTAGTTCTGCCAAGAAGAACTACCCGGTTTATGACAAGGAGCTTCTAGCTGTCATTCGGGCTTTGCAGGAATGGAGACATTATCTAATGGGTCGAGAACACTTCGAGATTTGGACAGACCACAAGAATCTCGAATATTGGAAATCTCCCCAAACTCTGAGCCCACGTCAAGCACGCTGGAATTGTTACGGTTCATTACGGTTCTCTCACCTTCACAGACACTTTTCGGACTCCAACGTTTCGTTCCATTCGATCTTATCTAATCTCTCTCATCTTATCTTTCAGACACGTGCTCATTCACTTTCACTCTTCGCACGGTCGCCCCTTATGGTTATATTCATTCTCACGCACTGCCTTACCTTGACAGTTAATCTCCGTGCTGCGCATGGCTATGCCACAGCCTTTCACCTCATGTACTTCATTTCCGCTATCTCGGCTATGCCTCACAGCCTCCTTATCTCGCTTCTATTCTCATGGGTTCAGGGTAACTCTTTATTTAGTTATAGTACATACAAACATGTACAAACACATAGGATAGTATATAAACCCCAAGGAACTGCTGGTAACCCCAGCTTAGTTCACTTGGTCTTTCCCCAAGACTCAACCGTCCTATCTCAGTTGTTCTCCATTCTCTTCTTCTAAACCGCTTCACTTGGCGATAGTGTAGACCTGATCTCAATACGAGTTTTGGGTCGTTTCACTTGAACTAAGCTTCATTCTATCACCTCTACGCTATCGTTCTCCACCGCTTCATCGCGTCGCAAGTGCGTGGACAATCTCTCGCTCAAGTACCTACGTTAACGAGACCTCGTAGTGTACTTCCCATCTTTTCACGCCACTCTTCTCCCTTTCCGGTCCGGGAGGTACTCGCAAGCCGAGAACCTAGACCATCCTTACGTAGCCTCAGTAGTAGCTAGGCACGGACGGGTCACCGCGATCCCGACCATAGTTGAGACAGAGCCGGAGGCCGCTGCAGACGCACGGATCCCAGTGGGTGAAGAAGAACCCGCCAGACTCCTCTCACCATTCAGCAGGACGCTGAAAGCGCTCACGGCATTAGAGCCAGAGCAGTTCTACTTTGGAAAGAACTCAGACGGAGGTTACGCAACCTACCACGACGCGTCGATAGCATACGCCCAGGGGCTGCTATTCGACGGGATACTCGGAGACTTCGACAGACCAGCGTCGGTCAGCCAAGAGTCACTCATCAGCGAAGAGTTCGACCCCAACGACCAGACGCCTATCGCCCCCTCGATCCCACTCCCCGCTCTATCCCCGTTAGTCGTACCACGTGGGTTGTCAGAGAAGGCACCCTCGTTGCCGAAAACCGCATCCGCTACCTCTAGCGTCAAAAGGAGACTCGAAGAGTTTGACGAAGAGGTCAGAACCCCAAAGAGACAGAGAGACGTCATCACAGGACCAGAGAGACCTGTTCCGGCTAGGCCGATCAAAAAGATAAAGATCCCCGCCGCCTTCCGGAGAAAGATCATACGCACAGAAGTAGGAAACATAAACGATCCTGAGAAGATCTCTAGAATAGTCCTACGTGCCAAGCACCCCAAACTTCCCCAACCCCGCTACAAGTATTAGTAGTAACAATGTCACAGACTGCACTCCCAGCTGAACTCGCAGCAAGCCTTTCCGCTCTCGCTCAGAATCACAATCAAGACTTAGCCGCTCTAGGAGCACACCTCAGGCTCTTCTTAGAATTCCAAACAGATTCATTACGAGATGAAAGACTCAGAAATCAGACATTACGAGATGATCTCGATCAAGCAACAGATCAGATCAGGGCGATCCTTAATACGCCAGCAGCCCCAGCTCCAGCAGGAGCAGTACCACCAGCCGAACCAAGGCTATCGAAAATCGTAGCTGACCCAGGAGACTATGACGGGTCCAAAGGCAAAAAGTTTGAAGAATGGTGGATGAGAGTACGCTCCTGGCGAGCGGAAAACATCAGAGTACTTGCCGGGATGGCCGGAATAAAGGCAACCCTTAGCCGAATGAAAGGCGGGGACGCCGGAGACTTCGCACGTGCCACCATGGCACAGATCTTAGATGGAACAGCCTACACTTGGAATGACTTCGAGAAGATGATGACGGATCGGTTCCGTTCATCAAACGAACAAGAATATCATCGCAAGATGATCATGGGTCTGAAACAGCATGATATGAAATTCGCTAGTTTCATAACCAAATTCGAGATCCACAAAGCGATGGACGGATGGGATAATGAACGTCACATCGAAATCCTAGAAAAGAATGCGGATCAGGAATCAGTCAAATTCCTACTTGAGAATGTGGGAAGATACGACAATTACGAAACCTTCGTTGAAGCAATCCGCGCTCGATGTAACAGGAAAGAGTTATTCTCATACATCAAAGCAGGCACGGCAGACAGAATCTCACGCCGTGACCCTAACGCAATGGACGTTGACGCCGTCCAAACTAAGAAACCAAACGGAGACAGGAAGCCCAAATGCTTCAACTGTGGCAAGGACCACTTCGTCAGAGACTGCAAGGAACCCAAGACCAAATGCTCAGAATGCGGCTGGTCTAGAGGAGAGCACAAACGTATGTGCAAAAAGTACAAAGCACCAAGAAACGTTCGCTTTACAGAAGAGCATACCTCCTGGGATGAGGATAAAAGCACCGAAACTCCTAAGCCAAACAAGGGCAAAGGAAAAGAAATGGATTGGGTACGAGCTACCCGAGGCATGGGTCTGGAAGAAGCAAAGGCTTGGTTCCAGGACTACATCACCCTTACCGACAAGTCGGAAAACTGAAACCCCTTTCACACGCATCTGGGTGTGTGAGAGGATCTCGCTACGGACCACTAGAAATAGAAAACTCCGTCGATGATGACACGGATGACACATTAGTTTCAATATTACTTTGCCGACAGAGGAGTCCCTTGATGGGCTCGGCCCGGGCGTTACACGGGTGCTTAATTCCTCTATTTCCCCCTCTCCCACACAAATCCCAGACAATGCTTTCGTGCGCTCGTTCGCGCCGGAACGCGAAATACTTCTCGCAATCAAGATTCGTCCTGAAACAAGTCGGACATTCATTCCACTTACGGCACTCCTTGACTCAGGAGCAAATGCCATATTCATAGATCGCCAGTGGGCGAAATCACATCACATTCCCTTGACAAAGTTACGTCATGCGATTCCCGTTTACAACGTGGACGGAACAAGGAATTCCGCTGGTTCTATTACGCACTCAGCCGAGCTAGTGCTAGATTACGAAGGACACCGCGAAGAAGTCACTGCGGAGGTCACAGATCTTGGCAAAAACGCCTTCATACTCGGATTCTTGTGGCTAAAACGTCATAATCCGGACATTAACTGGAGTAAGGGAACGGTCAAAATGACTCGTTGCCCACACACGTGTGCCCTACTCCAAGAAAGGCCAAACCTAGATATCCAAGATCCAGATCACCAGGAACGAGATTCCCAGTATTCTGCATACTCCGCTATCCATGCGCTTGATGCGCAAATTCCCAAAGAAAAGGAAAAGACCGTGGAGGAAATGGTCCCAAAAGAGTACCACAAATTCCTCAAGGTGTTCTCTAAAGGAGAATCAGAGCGCATGCCCTTACGCAAACCGTGGGATCACGCTATTGATCTAAAAGAGACGTTCAAACCTAAAAAGGGTAGACTGATACCACTTTCGGAAACGGAACAGAAGGAAGTCAGCGACTTCATCGATGATCAGCTCAAAAAGGGCTACATCGCGCCTTCTAAATCCCCCCAAACGTCACCAGTCTTCTTTGTCCCTAAAAAGGATGGACGAAAACGCATGGTACAGGACTACCGTTACCTAAACGAACACACGGTCAAAAATAACTATCCATTGCCGTTGATCGGCCAACTCGTTGACAAGCTCAAAGGAGCTAAATTATTCACAAAGATGGATCTCAGATGGGGATACAACAACGTTCGCATCAAAGAAGGCGATGAATGGAAAGCCGCCTTCGTTTGCTTCCGTGGTTCTTTCGAACCCCGAGTCATGTACTTCGGTCTCTGTAACTCCCCCGGCACATTCCAAGCGATGATGAACGAAATCTTCGCAGACATGGAAGACGTGCTCGTCGTCTACATAGACGATTTGATGATCTTTACCAAAACAGAAAATCAGGCAGAACACGACAAAATCGTGCTTGAAGTTCTTCGCAGACTGGAAGAAAACGATCTATTCGTGAAACCCGAAAAATGCAATTTCCGCGTATCAGAGGTAGAATTCCTTGGAATGATCGTAGGAAAAGATGGGATAAAAATGGATCAATCTAAAGTCACAGCCATACTGGAATGGCCAGAGCCGAAGAACGTCAAAGGCGTAAGAAGCTTCCTAGGTTTAGCAAACTTCTATCGAAGGTTCATTCAAGACTACGCGCAAGTCGCACGTCCTCTCAATGACCTAACCAAAAAGGAACAAGCCTTCGTATGGGATGACAAATGTCAAATAGCGTTTGATACGCTGAAAAAGAGTTTCACCTCAGCTCCCATACTCGCCTTCCCTGACGGCAACTGTCAATTCCGCTTAGAATGCGATGCATCTAATTACGCAACAGGCGCAGTCTTATCTATTCTGAAAGAAGACAAATGGCACCCGGTTGCCTATTCATCTCATTCCATGACTCCGCAAGAACGGAATTATCCTATCGCCGATAAAGAAATGCTCTCAGTCATTCAGGCACTAGAGCAATGGCGGCATTACCTAGAAGGTGCTAAACACCAGTTTGAGATCTGGAACGACCACGCAAACCTGCAGTGGTTCATGACGAGACAGGATCTCAACCGACGACAAGCGCGCTGGGCGCAATATCTATCTAGATTCAATATGCTCTGGGTTTACAAACCTGGACCTTCTATGGCAAAAGCTGACGCTCTCTCACGTCGAGAAGACCACGCCATCGGAGTTGAAAATGACAATAAAGGAATATTGGTCATTGCTCCCGAAAATATCCGCACAGTCGCCCTGACAGATGAAGGGGCACGGATCAAGCAAAGAGTCTTCCTTGCAACGTGCAAACTATCTGAGACAGAAGTTCAGAAGTTCCAGAAGAAAGGCATTCATGAGAAGCTTGATGGCTTACTCTACGACGAAGAAGATCGGTTGTACATTCCGGAAGATAACATACTCCGAATGGACATCATTCGTCTACACCACGACGCACCAGCTGCAGGACATCCTGGTTATGAGAAAACGCTAGAACTCATCCAACGATCTTACATGTGGCCTGGACTCGCCACTCTCGTAAAAGATTACGTCTCCCACTGCCAGACCTGTCAGAGATTCAAAGGAACGAATCAGGCACCTGCAGGTCTTCTCCAGCCCTTACCGGTTCCTAGAGGACCCTGGCAACACATCACTGCGGATTTCATTACGGGTTTACCCGAATCACGTGGTTTTAATGCAATCTTGACGGTGGTAGATCGCTTCTCGAAAGAAGTCGAACTCATACCATGCACAAAAACGTGTTCGGCCCTGGAAACCGCTCGCCTATTCCTTTCTCACGTATGGAAGCATCATGGACTTCCTTTATCCATCACATCAGATCGAGGGCCGCAGTTCGCAGCGCAAGTCGCTAAAGAAATCAATGATGCCCTTGGTATTGATACCAAGCTCAGTACAGCATTCCATCCGCAAACAGACGGACAATCAGAAATCGTAAACAAAGAAGTTGGAAAGTTTCTACGAATCTACTGTTTCGATAAACAAAACCAATGGGCAGACTGGCTAGCCATCGCCCAGTTCTCCATTAATAACAAGTATCATACTTCGACAAAGAAATCGCCGTTCGAAGTCACACGTTCATACGAACCACGCATGGGCACAGAACCGCATGCTTCTACTTCTCAGGCACCAGCTGCCAAATCATTCACAGACGCAATGCGGAAAACGCTTGCTGATGTAGAAAAGAACCTGGCCAAGGCCCAGGAACGCATGAAATCGCTAGCCGATAGACACCGCTCGGCTGCGCCCGAATATGAAATTGGACAGCAAGTCATGCTGTCAACCACAGACCTGCGTTTGACACGCGCATCAGACAAATTATCTGAAAAGTGGCTAGGTCCATTTAAAATCATCGCCTTGGCAGGACCAAATGCAGTAAAACTACAGCTTCCACGAGACATTCGAATCCACCCTGTGGTTAATGTCCGTCGAATCAAACCTTACAAGGACCGCCTTGACGGCCAGCCTACGGCACGGCCTGGACCAGTTCTTGTTACGGAAGAACGAGACAACGAATGGGAAGTCGACTACGTTGTTGACACACGGTACAAAGGAAGGAAACTGGAATACCTCGTGCACTGGAAAGGTTATGATGAAACCGATCGCACTTGGGAACCAAGAGCTAATTTGGCAAATGCCAAGGAATGCTTGAAGGACTTCTACGCAAAGAATCCAGCCGCACCTCGTGCTCTATCCATTGACCCTGCGGATTTCCTATTCCTATTCCAGAAACGTCCAGAAAATCTCACGGACAACGGACCAGCCAAAATTGATAGACTCATGGCAAACCTGTCCAGTCCATTAAAAACACGGGCTACGCCCACATAAACAGTACCAAATAGGGGAACAACGTATATAAGGCCTGGATGCCCACCCACCACCCTTCATTCCCCAACAAATACTCTCCATACATCCTAAATCACTATGGACGCTTACCTTAACGGTGTCGCCTACACTCGTCCCCTCGCTCAGGCCGACATGTCGGTCAAAAAGCTTCATCGTACCGCGCTCCTCGCTGTCGTCAGCGCCTCCCTCTTCCTTTTGATGGCCATGCCGGTCGTCGTCTATGTCCTCCTTCTCCTCCTCGTCGTCATCACGCTGGTCGTAACCCTCATCGTGCTCTACACTTCCCTCCGATTCGTTCACATGCTCGTGACGGATCGTACCACCATCGTCGAGTACCAGATCTCGTGGAGCGAGATGTGGATGACTCTTAAAGTTATGCACCCCGACGTCTTGCCCCCTCGTTACGCAGATGACCCTATCCCAGCCCTAGTGGCTTCAATGCGACCGACACCCTCACCCACCCTGGTCAACGGTCATCTTGACGTTCCTCATAACCTAGACGCCCACGGTTGGCAACAGTGGCATAACGCGGATAACATGGAAAACTGATCACCTGGAAGATGATCCATAGGAAGGGGGTAGTGTTACGGTTCATTACGGTTCTCTCACCTTCACAGACACTTTTCGGACTTCAACGTTTCGTTCCATTCGATCTTATCTAATCTCTCTCATCTTATCTTTCAGACACGTGCTCATTCACTTTCACTCTTCGCACGGTCGCCCCTTATGGTTATATTCATTCTCACGCACTGCCTTACCTTGACAGTTAATCTCCGTGCTGCGCATGGCTATGCCACAGCCTTTCACCTCATGTACTTAATCTCCGCTATCTCGGCTATGCCTCACAGCCTCCTTATCTCGCTTCTATTCTCATGGGTTCAGGGTAACTCCTTATTTAGTTATAGTTAGTACAAACATGTACAAACACTTAGGATAGTATATAAACCCCAAGGAACTGCTGGTAACCCCAGCTTAGTTCACTTGGTCTTTCCCCAAGACTCAACCGTCCTATCTCAGTTGTTCTCCACTCTCTTCTTCTAAACCGCTTCACTTGGCGATAGTGTAGACCTGATCTCAATACGAGTTTTGGGTCGTTTCACTGGCGGACATGCATAGAACTCTGGAAGAAGGATCGAGGAGATCACGTGGGTGATCCATGCGGAGCTCTTGAGGCACGCCTATCACGAAGGCCTGGATCTGCGACTGTCGCTCGCAAGCTCGCTTTGTCATAGATCGGCCAACTTACTGCCCTTCATACTCATTGCAAAAATTCGGTTGGCAAGTTTTGCGCTGACTCGGATCCAACAAAATTTCTTGCGGTGAAAAGCACTTGAATCTATGCCTGGACAACCTTCAAATAGGGATGCCGTCACTTGTTGTGCGGATGGGAACATTTCGAGCTGACAAGGATTCGTTCCGATTTGCCTGGCGAGTCGTATATATAAACATAAGCGTTTCCACGAAAATACTTGCCCATTTCGTTTCCCCAGCCTCACCTGCTTCACCATGAGCACACTGCCCCCTACCATTGTCGTTCCAATTGGCCTAGGCACCGCTTCGAACTATGATCCAGAACTCTTCTCAATGTCGTCATACCGAACAAGAGACAGTCTTGGGCGCAGTCAGATGTATCTAGATGCAACCTTGGATGAGATGCTCAAAATGAAAAGGATCGGAGACGATCCTGGACAATGGGATCAGCTCATGAAAATAACGAAAGTTCGATACGACCAGTTAGTGGTCGAATCGTTTTCCGGACTCGGTTGCTCAGTTATCGTGCTGATCAGATTACAGGCGCGGAAGCAAGGTCTTGTACAACGTCCGAAATCCAAGAACCCTTTGAAATTTATCTCGAATCTTCGAGCCGATCTGTTATTTCTCGCTGCCAGCAAGTCTCTTTATAATGTAACAAGAGTGATAGAGCTCAGTCATCACTGTATCCTGTATTTCTTACATTCTCCTCTTTACAGAGCCGATCTGAGGAGATAATAAGGACGATCGGAAGAAGTTTGCTATCTGTCCCAGGAGAAGATGTTCAACTCGTAAATGGTATGTGTTCGTTCTACTTTGAGGAATTTTCTCGATCTCGAGCACTTCCCCATCTAGGCGATGTACCACCTGACACGCAGGTCGCTGGCATAGCCGTAAAGCTTGACCGCCCTCTTGACGAAGATGTGACACAACAAATATTAGACGCGGCCAACACGATTGCTTCTTGCTCCACCTCATTCCTACAAGACCCCTTCGCTGATCCAACGACTTCAGGTGAGGATTTTTCAAAAAGGCGTCGCAGTTGTGTTGACATCGAACGCTTTCAGCTACTAACAGTACTTTTGATGGTTTGGAAGGACACGTCCCAGCCTCAGAGTCCACGACATCCCTTCTCGGGGATGCCAGGCAATCCCGTGGACCACGTGGGACGACATCGCCAACCATCATCAACAATAATTTCTATAACTCTTTACTCTCGAACGGCAGTGTGATCAATGGACCAACATTCAACCAGGGCGGATCCAAAAACCGCGGTTGTAAGTCAGATTGTTGTGTCCCCTTGAATTCTACTAACATGCAGGCCCAGCCACAATATGAAACGCGTATGTTCCACGAGTCTGTGGGTATGCGAACTCTGCGACGAAGAGATCATATACACACGCTGAACAGTGAACACGGGCGGCCATTCCATGGTATTTGACTAGTGTAGCGTACTTGCTTTAGCTATAGCAAACTGCTGACGAGACGTTCAATTCGGCTTGGAATTTGCTGTAGTTTGACTGTGGCCCGAGTCTTACCTTATATCAACTAAGCTTAGAGTATTCTTTTAATGGGCATTGTTGATCTCTTGGTCATATTGATTACTGCAGCGCTTAGTCCTTCCCCGTACGAACTGACTAGTAAGATCTAGTTTCCCGTGGGCAAACCCAGGGGTCGGGATAAAGACAGCCATTCACCCTCCATCAACTGAATGATCCCTCCCGTGATAAAAACAGCAAGTTTTTCAAGATGGCGAAGGCTAGATTTGATCCGTTCGTACAGTACCTCGCGAACCTCTTTAGATGTCATTGATCAGGCCTTCAGGCTTCGACAGGTTATATGAGCAGAGAACTTGAGGTGCACTCAATAGCGTAACTTTCATCCCGTTCTCAATGTAATCAGATTATCGGGCAAGGAACATATTCTTCACTGCAAGCCGTGAATTGTAATGCGCATTAGAAATAGTGACTCGATGTATGCGACTACTAGGAATAACTCGGATTGCCAATGTTAGTTCTGCAGAACGCGACAGAAAAAATGATGCGAGTGACCAACGAGTGACAATGAATTGGGAAGTCCAGGCCGTTCGCATCCCCATTTTACTTCTACTTATCATAAGCCCATCTTTGACCTATCCATTAATCCCACCGGCCCGCGGTCATCACTGGCACGGAATACTATCTATTATGTAGCACTCCGTTACAGAGGTAAAAGACCCGCCTTCTCCCGGGCTGCCTACTACGAATCGCACGTCAGTAGAGCGATTGACCATTGTAAAATCAGATATTTCTGTCACTACCCAACTGCTGGCACTTTGAGCAGTTTGAGATCTGACATGGCTTGCTATTCTAGTTGTCTGGCATTACGTTGCCACCCTCGGACCCACCGCCACAAACTGTGTCAACGTCGAATACCGTGGCTCTAGTAAACAACGAGCACCAATGCCACGGCCCTCAAATGCAGACAAGGAAGCTGACGCTCGCCTCGAACAGGAACTGCTCGCTGAACTCGAGATTTACGGCTCTACTGATCCAATTGGCAGTGGTGACAAACTATCCATACCTGAGCGCTGGTGGCGCGAACACTATCACTGGACACCTTCTTGGCAAGGAATGAAGAAAGATTGGTTCATGTGTGAAGACGGTCTTGGAGGAAAGGTATGTTAGCATGCCAGTGGTCGGTGACTCTGGTCGTACAGCTCATGGTGAGGTTAGCTTGCTAATAGAATTCTTGATGCCACGCGTCTTTCGGATGGTGCATACGTCGTTCTCAAGCTTATCAATCTTACGGATCACCCTCAGGAGGTTGATATCGCCCGATTCCTCTGTTCGCCTCCACTGGCTGCCAGTGCTGCCAACCATTGTCTTCCCATTTACGATGTTCTGCCTGTTCCGGACGACGAGAAAAGTGTAATTGTCATTATGCCCTTACTTCAACTATATACGCTACCTCCCTTTGACACCATTGGGGAAGCAGTGGAATGCTTTCGACAATTATATGAGGTGCGCTTATAAAAGTGTTGTGTGCTTGCTGCTGACATTCTTCAGGGCCTTCAATTCATGCATCAGCATCGTGTCGCTCACAGGTGAGTGTGGTTGCAACATTCAAAATAGCTTCCTGGTTGAAGAACCTGCCAGGGATTGCATGTCTGCAAACATTATGATGGACCCTGGTCTTTACATTGACGCATTCCATCCTGCGAGTCCGTCGATGAAGCGAGACTTTTCTGGCTACGCGCGCTTCCGAACTCGAACCCAACGCCCTCCGAGATATTTTTTCATTGATTTTGGTCTCTCACGTCGGTACGACATATCCGTCGTACAGCCAATGGAAGTCCCTATCTGGGGAGGCGACAAGGAGGTCCCAGAATTCCAGAATTCCAATGCTCCTCGCGACCCTTTCCCCACTGATGTCTTTTATCTCGGCAATGCCATTAGAAAGGATTTTGTCGAGGTAGGTTTTACTCCTCGAAGTTGCCAGTTGTCCACGACATACTAAACACGAGTAGTCACAGCAAGGGTTCGACTTCATGCGACCTCTGATAGCCGATATGGTTCAAAAGGAGCCGTCAAGACGCCCGCTCCGAAATCGGGAGAAGACGATCAGCCTGAGATCAGACGAATTTGAATGTTCAAATTAAACCCTCTTCCTCGATGCCGGCGGGAGATCAAGCTGTACAATGGAACGATCTTTCCAAAAGGCAATGCTCCATTGTTCGGTTGTCATGAGGGTGTTGATCCTGACGCTGTCTTTATAGGCGCATGTCAGATTTTTTTGAGAGGCAATGGATCGGGGTCGAGAGATCTCAAGATCCCAGTCTAGGCATTGTTGTCTGATTCTGATGCTTCTTGTTGAAATCGGTAACTCTGGTCGGTGCATGAAATGGGGTTGTCCGAAGAGCCGAATATACCATGCACGGTGAGACAATGCGACCATCGCGAGGAGACAATAAATCATGATATCAACAGAGGTATCAAGATAGTGGCGTAGGTATAGGAGAAATCCCTTTGACGGTGAAGGAAACACGGCGCATCCAGTGGGAAACGGTATGAGTAATCCGTTGGAAGTTGTCTTCCTCATCCACGACGCCGGAGCGCAATTTCGAGCGACCACTTCCTCCATTGTAGGGCGTTTTCTCGGATCAGCCTCAGGCTGTATCATATCGGCCACCAAGGGCTCCATGAATTCGAAACCCTTCTTCGCCTGCGAAACTTCAATCAGTCAAAATTGTGGCAGGGCAAATAAAGCGACTAGCCTGGATGAAGTCCTTCTTGAATGCATTTCCAATATAAAAAAACATCCGTTGGGAATGGATCTTATGGTGCATTCGAGCCTTGAAATTCCGGCACTTCCTTGTCCCCTCCCGTTATTGGCTCTTCCAAGGGATTAGTCTGTGAAGGGTCATATTTACGGGAGAGGCCAAAGTCGATGAGATAGTATTTAGGGGGCCGTTGGGTAAGTGTAAAATGCTTTGCCAAACTGCTGAAGTCCCTTTTGAAAACAGCCTTCATTGGATGGAATGGACAGAGTCCGGGTACAGCTCGCTTGGATCAAACATCATGTTCCAATTCATACAATCGCTAAAATGGGATCAGGACTCAGATCAGGCAGGTGACCAGCGAATGGGTACCGATGAGCAACACGATGTGATGCATGAAAAGAAGTCCCTTGAAAATATTCAGAGAAGACTATTCGTGCGCGAGGGGAGAAGTACTACCTCGAATAGCTGACTGAAGCAATCCACCACTTCACCAAAGGTGTCGAACTGAGGGTCCGCGTAGACCCGCAGCAGAGGCCTCACCAGTATAGCGATATCGGGGTTGTCTTCAAGAGCGATCGCTTCATAAATAGGAACTGATTCGCGGGTTGTGAAGCGAGTGCGTCGGAAGAGAAATAGAGGGCGATGTCCACTTCGTATGCATGAACAGGCATGAACAGACTTGCTGATACGCTTCAGAGTGACGGACATCCGAAATGCGGGTGGCATCCATGACTTGAGCATACTTGAGATTTGCCGTCATGCGCTCGCCAGTGCCATCCTCGCATTCTGCCCAACTCTTTTTTGTATTCTTCCATGACGGGACCCATCCGGGGCCGTAGCGCGGTCGCAAGAGATATCCTCGAGCCTTCAGTTGTTCGTAACGATCATGCCACCAGATCTCCCTCCTGTCAAGCTCTTCAGCGGGAATATGATGGTTAGTTCCAAACGCAATTGCGCAAGCAACACTACAATAAACAGCAAGGTAAAAGAGTGACTAATCCCGTTGATGATGTGATCGATAGGTTGCGCGTTCATGACATGGGATTCGAAATAAACAAGGACCCACACAGGCACATACGCGGTGGTCAGGTGGATGTTTTTATGATGCCAAGAGCCTGTGCTAGACATTGGGTTTCTCAGTGAGTTCAAATAGCGATAATAATTTGCAGGCGTAAACCACAAACCCCAGCTCTATCATACGCGTTGTTCCCAACATTAAAGGTATATATCTAAGAGCAAACCATTCTATGAATGCATCATGAGTAGAGCATCCTGCTCGCCATCTCAAAGCCAAGGAACGTCGCCCCGTTCGCGAAAGGTGAACTATGTGACGATCGTTAGCTGGCTATCGGGCGAGACTAGAATTCACTGACCGGATGAGGGTAGGGCCAAGTCCACGCGTAAAGGCAGCAATCCCTTCCGTCCGCCATACTTTCCGTACGCAGTCCCGAGCAGAGGCGTATTTCTGGCCAGTTGCGGGGGTAAACCCATCTGTCTGCATTCGAGATTTTATCATATCTATGGGGTATATCACCGCCCACAGCTGCGCGCACATCGTTAAGTCGAATAACGTGATCCATTGCTCAGTGCTTACCGCATATCCGGCAGCTGCGCCGTAGAGGACGGCGTTCATTGGATTTATCTGATCGCGACGGATGCCTTTTTGTGCCATTTCGCGTTGGACGAGTTTTTCGTAGGCCAAGAAGTAAACCCCGTAACCAGTGGCTTCACGGAGGAAGGTTACACATTGACCCTTGAAGATTCCAGCGATACCATTTTGGGTATATATCTTCTTGATGGCGTCGAAAGGTCCGTTATACATTGGATTGGTGTTAGATTGTGTTTGCAGCCCTGAAACACGTTGTAGGACGGGAAGTCGGTTTGAATGCGGTTGGATACTCACGTATCCTGATATGCTCAACGGGGCCAGAGACGAAACCGTTCGCAAGCCCAGCACCAACACCTGCAACAAAGAGTTGGCCTGCTCCGAGCATCTTCCCTCCTTCACCACCCTTCCCGTTAGCAAGATTCTGTGCAGCGAAGATCCTCTTGGCATATTCTAGTGCACCGAACTGTATGGATACGCAGACACCGATGCCTAGTAGAGGCGTGAGGGTTCCCTTAAACATAGGTTAAACCGGTGCAGGTATCGTTGAGCATTCCAATCATACCTTGTAAAATGCGAGAGGTCCTTCATTTTTCAGGATTCCACCAGCGCAGTGCAGCATGCCATTGTAGGTGCCTCTGGCCGAAGTTTGCATGCGCTGGAGGAAAGCGGGGAGATAAAGTCCATGGATTCTAGTGAGTGAAAGTCCATGCACTGACCACTTTCACGATGTCAAAGGGTTGTCCGACGAGCACCTGATTCGGCCGAAGTTACTGAGTGTCCATATCTTCCTCCGAGGATTCGGAACTTACCTGAGCGATTCCACCTGCAGTCCCCGCAGTCAAATCCTTGATGGTATTTGAAGACATATTGTCCTGGTATCCTCGCAGACTCTAATAAGGCCCAGCTCGGAAACCTGGTTAGGAAGGGCTGGTTTGGGTGGGAAAGTTGTTTGCGCAAACCAAGCGCAAACCAGCACTTCGCACTCGGAGGTTTGCAAACTAGTTCCCACGGTTTACAAAAGTTGTAGTACTGTCCACGATAACCCCTAAACCTCACCATAAATTGGTGTACTGTTCACAATAATCCCTAAACCTTGCCATAAATTGGTGTACTGTTTGTGATAGTCCCTATAACTCGACCAAGTCTTTAACCGAGTAAACCTTGCCATAAATTGGTGTAGTACTGTCCGCGATATTCCCTAAACCTCACCATAATAAATTGGTGCACTCGATAATCCCTAAACCTCACCATAAATTATTGCAGACAGTGCACCAATTTATTATGGTGAGGTTTAGGGAATATCACGGACAGTACTACACCAATTTATCGCAAGGTTTACTCGGTTAAAGACTTGGTCGAGTTATAGGGATTATTGTGAACAGTACACCAATTTATGGCAAGGTTTAGGGATTATTGTGAACAGTACACCAATTTATGGTGAGGTTTAGGGGTTATCGTGGACTACTACATCAATTTATAGCAAGGTTTACTTGGTTAAAGACTTGGTTGAGTTGTACACAGCCGCCACTCGCGCGCGGGCGGAAATATCCGAAATCCGACCAAACCCAGTTGCCGTGCACTGGGTGCGAGTTTGCGGATGGTTTGTTCGCAAACTAGCTGGTTTGGGCAAACCATGGTTTGGCAGGCAAACCACACCTGACCACACCTGACCAACTTTCCGAGCTGGGCCTAAGAGATGGTGGATGTCTTGCGAACTCTGACAGTGCAAAGCCGCAAACCTCCGTCGAATCGGAAGAGCGAGTCAAATGTGAGGCATATTCGCGGACAATGAAAATGACCTTGGCTCGTTACATAAGCGCCCACCTACCGAAAGACAGCACGTGATCGACTAACTTCCCGTTTTGGAGGTTACTAGCTCTTCATGCAAGCTCTTAATATTGACCCAGTGGTAAGCACACTACCAACGAAATAACCAGGATTCATGCAGATCTTCTGTTAGCAGTCTATTGAGGTTGATGACAGAAGCTGTTCTAGAACAGACTGTCGGAAACGACGCGATCTCTCATGTAATAGAGAGTGTGGGAGGCAATGCTGAAGAGGACCTCAACGTCGAGGGCGAGGAGTATGAAGGCGAGGACGAAGAGGAGGATGAGGACGAGGACGAGGCTGAGGAAATAGCGCGTCGTCTGAAGGAGCAGCTTTGGGCAGATATCAGCAAGGCGCAGGCCGCGCAAGCCTCCGCAAGCACGCAAGCTGCTACACGCGCTGCAGCGCCCACGGGTGAGCAAACCACCTCTGCTCCTAGGATTGCCTTGTCGAAGAAACAGGATGCGGCATTGGAGACGATGAGAAGTATCCTCGCGATCACCGCCAACGATGCCCTTGCCCACACGTCTCTCGCGTCCGCTGTCGTACCCGGGACCAACAACGACAGCGTGTTGAATGTCCTAAACCGCGTCGTTCAGACTGGATCTATATCCAAGGAGCTTGCCAAGTCATTAACTCCGGCCCTGGTGTCGTTGGCCAGCTCGGATACACTCTTCGCGACGATGCGTCACTCGAATGCACCTGCAATCCAACTGGATAAGGGGAAGCGGAAGCGCGACGAGAGCGACGAGGACCAACGGCAAAACGACGCTCGTGCGCTCAAACGACCACATGTCGTGTGTTACGATTTCCAGAGACAAATAATGGAAGCTGTTCAGCTTGTTTCCAACGCGCTCAACACAAACTCTCCGGCAAACAGTTCATTAGATCCGTCCGTCATCTCATCTATCCAGCTACAGCTTCATCAACTTTTCCTTTTTTCCGTGACGTCATCGACTGGAGGTGGTCCCGAAATGAATGCATTACAGGAGATCGGAGGCTTGATTCAAGTCCTTGGTGTCCTCAGTGGCATTCAGATTGGACCGACAGCACCACAAAATCCCACTCTTCCGCATGCTCCAGGTTCCGTGCTCCACCCCTCCCACCCCTGGGTACCCCCAGACATTAATCCCAATCCATCCGCTCCATTCCATGACATTGGCACAGCCGTTTATCCTTGTCTTGTTCCCGGTTGTCGCAAGATATTCGCGCGGCTTTACAGCCTGCGTGCTCACCAACGCGTTCACGCGGTCCATCGTCCCTTTCGTTGTGCAGTCTGTCCTGCGTCATTTGCACGTAACCATGACCTTAAACGCCACACAAAACTCCACGAAAAGAAAGCCTGGCAGTGCGCTGGCTGCGACAAGATGTTTTCTCGACGAGACGCGATTAAACGACATAAAAATAGCAGCGCAGCACGCGGTGGTAAAGGGGAAATTTGCGTCAATGCTGCAGTCAAGGAGGTGGTACTGGATGGAGAGGGTGATGAAGACGCGGTGCGGGAAGGCAGGCGCACGAGGATGTGGGCGGATATTGTCACGAACAGTGCAAATTCGGCTACATATCACGGCCACGGAGACGATGGGAGTATGGAGGAAGGCGAAGTTCACGGTGATGTCATCAGACAGCTGCAGGGTGCTGTGCTCAGCCTCCATGCAACGTTGCAGGGACACGTGTCGCGGGCGCTTGGAACCGATCCTGCTGCCCCTCCATTGCATCTCGACCCCACTGGTGGCCAAGCGACCTTGGCAAGCGTCATCGCTCGCGCTCAGATGCAAAATTTGGCACCGCATCCTCCGACGCAAGGGTTGCCTGCCGGAGATACCGGCCTGTCAGAACGCCATGAAGGGTTCTTCGCGTACTCTGATGACGACTTGCAGGCAGGCAATTCCCTTGATCCCGCTGCGGATAGCGGGCCACGACCCGAAAGTGCGTCTGCAGCGCCCCAACTGTCACTCTATGGTCTGTCGGAAGAGCAAACGAAGTTGCTCGAGCAAGCTATTGCTAACGCGGCTTCAGCCGCTCAGGCACAGGCTGAGGCTGAAGCGGCTTTGGAGGAGGAAGATGAGGAAGACGATGATGACGACGAGGAGCACGACTTAGATGAAATTAATGACGCTCTCGGTTCAGCTATCACGCAGGCATCAGCAGCTTCAGGACTGTGATCTTTTTCTCTATTGCTTTGCTTTGTATCAACACCTAATAATTAAGTATTGTATCATTTTGTCGTCTTTCAAGGCACCACGTCCCTGTACTGGTCCAATATCAAGCGGTCCCCGTCATGTTGTACAGTAGTGAATGTGTTTGATGGTATCGCTGTGGCAAAAATGTTGATATGTACATGAATGAATACGAAGCTAGCGCCGGCTGATCAGTGATCGATGAAGGAAGGAGGTTTGAGCTTGGGGTAAACTAAGACTCACCTCGAAGTTGCTACATGCAATGGAGGGCTACATTTTGCCGCCAGGACCATGTCGTGGTCGCGGCGGCCGTGGGGCCGAATATTGTTCTTTCCGTTTTGCCTCTGCTTGGTGCCAGAATGCCTGGTTCTTGGGGGATTCACGTTGCCATGCCTCTGCGATAGCTTGCGTGGGTGAGACAGCGGAGTCGTGGATGCGATGTCCTCTATTCCCATCTGGCTTTGGGCGAGGCATGTTGGAGGTCATCGCATGCTAGAGGGCAGAAAACATATTCAGAAATCCCGAAGACTTGTAACAAAAATGGGCGTACGGCAGCTCGAGGTTCATGCAGTGGGATAGGGCAGGGACCGGAGGATTGCTCTTTATACAAGGTTCGAACGCGAGCTAATCTTATTTCTTAAATTGAGAACGCTGTCCGCGAGGGCACTTCATCAAGCTTCGAGGGCAGGTCTCCATTGTTCGCGTTCCTATTATGGAAAGTTGAAAGATGCGGAGAAAAAACCGGCCTGAACATTTGCCTTCTCTGCTGGGACTTGGCCTGCGACTGACCCCTTCGCGATGAGGATGCCAGAAATGGGCACCGAACAAACGAATTGCTATAAAAGGAAGTTTCAAGGGCGGACGCGGACGTAACCTTCATACGTGCCTTCGGTGACGCGTTTAAATTCCAGGTTACAAGCGAGATGAGCTCAAGACACTGTCCGCATTGTTGCACTCTCTTCAGCGCCCGAGGTTTAGTCTCATGTCCGCAGGGAAGTGGAGTTTTCATGAGCGACTTGCCTGACTCATCGAAATCCCCGCGCACCGCCCCCCTGAGTCGAGGCGCACGGCCAACACACGAAACCATGGGTGTGGTGAACGGAAACTCGGATGACCTTGCAGGGAGGCATGAGGGAGGCATTGCTTCCCTTGGAACGCAGCATTCACGATGCCTTACATTGCCAGGCCGAGGCCACGAGGCGTCGTCGTATCATAATGGCCCTTGGTCGTGAGCCATTTGAAGATAGTATGTCGAAGATCCGTCGGCCTCGAAATATACAAAGAACCGGGGAAGAGAAACCCCATGCCCTTGTCTCAGGCATTGTTCCCTCATTACGGGAAGGACAATGCTCATATTTAGGAGCACCCGCGCCCATCTGCGGTAACTCTGTTAAGGAAGCAACAAGAGCCTGAGGAAGGACTAGCACCTCACCACATCATCTGCATTTTTCCACATGAAATTTTGAAAGCTCCTTCACAGGCCCCCACGGATTACAATTTAGCTTGACAAGTTTGCAAATTTGATACGACAGTCCAATCGTGAAGATCCGGTGACGGGGAATAATATCGGGTAGGTTCGGGAAGATCCTGTCCAATGATTCTGTGAGAGCGAAAAGAACCCAGGTGGGTTACTTCGACAAGGAAGCTCGTAGATCCATAAGTCCGGTGACGATTGCGGGGTAGCGAAAAATGGAACAAATGGTGAGTGGAAGCTTTGCGGGGTAGCCGCTCTTCCTCCCCCGTGTCTTTCCAGCAAGCTAAATATTGTACGCAGGTCACACCCGTCTATCCACGGGCTTCCGGGAAGCTCATCGGGATGAACGACCCGCTGACCCGGAGAGCCACGATTTAAATACTCTAGGATAGTGCCGCAGCACATGGCGTTGCTGGGCAAAGGCACAACACTTTGGACACCCAACATACGCCTTATCTCTTACCACTCTGTACGCCTTATCTCAAACAAGATGGGAGAAAAGTGAGTCTTGAGTGGGGGATCCAAACGACCCGTCATCAATGTGACGCTAACCCATGAGCAACGATGAAGCTTCGTAAACTTCATGGGTGGATACCCTCTGAACCGGCTCTCATGGTTGCGACCATCGCATTCATTCCTGGACGCACTCGTTGCATCCCCAGCGACTCGATGGATTCTATTCAAGAATGGCTCGCCATTGCTCGCGACTAATCCAAACACCGAGAAGCGGACTTTGGCACTGCTGACGACCAACGATGTCAGTCCTCTGCTTGGCCCTACCCCATATTTTGGTCAGGCCCAGAACCCAGGAGAAGCCGTCACAGAAGCATTGCCCGCACTTGAAGCCTCCCGAATCCATGGTCCGCGGATTGTCTTCCTCGGTCTTGAAGAACGTGATCCCGTCACGGCTTCCGCGCTCCCTTCAACAGATTTCAAGGACCCTGAGCCTGCTATTGCCCACGTCGATGGGACTCCATACTTCTCTGTCGATGTTGCCGATCTCGAGGAATCTAAGGTGGACGAAGTGGTTCAGGATGCCGAGAAATCAAAGACCGATGCCAAGTTGGCCTTCACGGACCCGAGAGCGGCGATGGGAGCCTTGGACGCATTCAACGCAGCCGTTTTCGCTGGTGCTCGTAGCTTGGTGGATTGGAATGACAGGAACCGGGTACGTCGTGCAATTATGACCTGCGTCCGTCACCTTGTCTTACTTTTGTAACGCAGTTCTGCCCCGCTTGTGGCTCTCCTTCGTATTCTCTCTGGGCTGGTTGGAAACTTTCGTGTACCAGCTTATTACCATGGGCCGACAACACTGACAAGAAGCCGTGTCCTTCAGGGTTAGCTCGACCTTGATCGATCTGACCTTTGGACAGATGCTAACAGATCTAGAAAGGAAGGGCCTAAATAACTACTGTCACCCCCGAACTGACCCAGTGGTCATCATGGTAGTCATGAACGAAGCAGGGGACAAGATTATTCTTGGCAGAAACGTACGATATACGCCCATTGTCCCTCGGTGCCTGACGACCTGTTAACGTCCGTCTTTCAGAAACGCTTCCCTCCCAATTTCTACTCGGCCCTTGCAGGTTTTGTCGAGCCTGGTGAGTCCTATGAGGACGCAGTCAGACGCGAGATTTGGGAAGAAGCTGGTGTTAAAGTCTGGAACATCCAATACCACTCGGGTCAACCATGGGTGAGTGCTTGACTTATCAATCATCTATATTCTTATCTTGACAACGCCATTTTAATTCTCTCTAAAGCCGTTCCCTGCCAATCTCATGTTGGGCTTCTATGCCACGACAGACGAATCCAATCCGATTCGCACCGATCTCGATAACGAGTTAGAAGGTACCTCCTATATCTAACTCCCTCGTTATATAGAGGGCTGACTCGTCGCACGCTCAGATGCTCGGTGGTACACCCGAGAAGAAGTCCTGGCCGCCGTAAACCAAGTGGCTGGCGCGACCACTGAGAAGATCGCCTCTGCATGGACCGACGACAAACCCAAGGCTCAGTCAGGAAGCGAGGAGGTTGTCAAACAGGAACCGCTCTTCAAAATGCCCCCTACGACCGCAATCGCCGGCGTTCTCATCAAGCATTGGGCAGAGGGCAAGATCGAAGCAGGGAATGCTATAAAGGGAAATCTCTAAGACCTCATCTAAACTGTGGTTGATGTAATAAGTATATACCCTCGAGTTGTCCAAGATGTTGAAATACCGGGTCGCTGTCGTTATCTGTTTTTTCCCCTTGTCAGCGAGCAGCTGGTCATCCTTGAATTCATTTCATTTCGATTTCGTGCTGATCATCGATATCAACGATACGTTCGTTCGTTCGGTTGAGGCCCGCAGAATAGCCACGATCATTGCGTAGTTCCAGTTTAAAATTACACATCAATAAAACTTAAGCTTACACCTCGGAATAGTGATGATGATGACCTGCAAGGCTTGGGAAAAGACGTGATAAGTTATTGTCATCAAACACTAGATAAGTACGCACCAGAGTTACTGCATGCCCTTTACATGGATGCATGTTCTGGAGCCATAGTTTGAAGTACACCGTCTCCATCTCGCCAGAGACACTCTCCTTGCCAAAGCGTGTAGCTAGCCATCCCGTTGTTCGTAATATACTCGACACATTCTCTGTCAGCTGCCCCTGGTTGAATCCAGATAGCAGGGATGCCCTGGGCCTTAGCTTGTTCCAGCAACTTGATTGTAATCTTGAAGCCACGACGGTAAGATAGGCGTCACTAACAAGTAAGTTACAAGATCGGACGAACCTTGGCTGGCGTTATGATGCTGAGTGCAGTTTCTTTGGGAGAAGGAAGCTCGTCAATTGACTTGACGGTCTTCAGCCCCTCCAATTCGCTGTTTGTCTGTCATGGTGATGAAGTGAGCAAAGAGAAGGTGAAACATCACATATGTACTAACCGGGTGCATGGGTGTTACATCCCTGTCTCTCTCGATGTACCATTGCAGTATCTGAGAGAGGGGTATTGTAAGCGAAGAGAGATTACATGTGTTCGCTCTCGCCGCACCTTTGTCCCCCACTTTGTTTTGTCAGTGGAGGCGCCCACTACAGCATACTTCTTGTGCGTCAAGAAGAGCTTCTGCCTCTCCGCTGAGCTTGTCATGGTCGAGATCAATGATGATCGGAGATTATTGGCTGAGCGGATGGCGAACGGATGACGCGCAAACATATCCCGGTCCGTCACGCAAACCTCCGGGTGCTTGCCCACACACTCCACAGCTCATTGACATATGAAGATCATACATACTTATAGCCCTGCAACTTCGATAAACCACAAAGAATGTAAAGGATCTTGCACTTGGCACCCACTGGCTCCTACTGTCCTTGGGAAAAACTTCGCCGATTCTCGGTTCGGACAAACTTGCGGACAAACGTTGACCCGAACATGTTGACATCGACGATACCTTTTTTGGCAGTCACGCGCAATGTGCACGGACCATGATCGAAAACTATAAAATCCCTCGCCCAACAATTTGAATCCTTAGAACATACTCAGCTAGGATCTATTTTATAGAAACTAACTCGAGTCTCGCATGTTTACACATGCCACATCCTTCAAATCCACTCGATGACATTCGCGCTCACTCGTTCGACAGAGAACATGGTCTCCACCTCGGTGGGATCTCGAGGAAGTTTGGTTCTGCGCTTTGTTGGGCTGCTTGCAGCTCAATGAGCCGGAGCCAGCGAGTCGAGCGTCTGTCTGATGGATTTCTTTTTTACTTGTTTGATATTTTTATGTATGTCTTGGAATTGCAATCAATTTTCCCTTGGTAATAATCATGGTTTGCGAAATGGAGTGGCAAAGCTTCGATGAGAGGTGGTGGAAGTTTCAATATTCTCAAGAGCACCTTTGTTATCTCCATGGACAAAGAATGAGCATGTCCATACAGTAATGATTGAGAATATGCGTGATTGATGTCGAGTGATGTAGATGGATGTTGTCTTCATCCCATCATGTTTGAATTTCCTGATCCTATTGCTTTCTTTCATCTGCCAAATGCTGCCATTCGCCAAGTGTCTTTCGGAATCTTGATTGGTATCACATTAGCTCTTTCAGGGACGTCGGTAGCACATTACTGGTCAGAGTGCCAAAGACAGCCCAAGCTAGAGAAGCAATTCTCGCCACGACCAACCAAGCATCGGAGCGATGAAATCGTACGGGGCGTGACCGGACTGATCGGTACGTCTTGTCTTTCCTGTCGCGTTTCGTGATGGCATATTCAATGAACCAGGAAACACGCCGTTGGTGAGGATCAACTCGTTGAGCGATGCGCTAGGAGTGGAGATTCTTGGGAAGGCGGAGGTGGGAGTGGGCATTTCCGACCGAGTATGGGATGACCAACCGTTTGACACCCAGTTTCTCAATCCCGGGGGTAGCGTCAAGGACCGAGTGGGCTTGCGGAGTGAGGAAACCTGATTGTATGCGCGACGACCAAGGACTTATGCATATCGACAGTGATTGAAGATGCTGAACGACAAGGATTGTTGCACCCGCATACAGGCTCCCGAATTTTCGAGGGAACAGTTGGATCTACCGGGATTTCAATAGCAACTATTTCGAAAGCGAGGTATTTCTCCGAGCTTTTGGTTCTTTCTGCTTATCCACGCGTTTTCTTGTTGGCAGGGGTTATGATACTAGTGAGCGTCTCCGCATATAACCTCCAGTGGACCGTTTCCTTATGTCTGAGAAGCGATCATCATGCCGGATGACGTCGCCGTGGAAAAGATCAAAGCATTGGAATCGTTGGGAGCAGAAGTGCAGCGTGTTCGTCCTGCCAGTATCGTCGACAAGAAACAAGTACGTGCCCTCTCTGCGAGGTCGTTCTTCCATCGCAAACTGACCTTTTCTGAACAGTATGTTGTATGTATGCGCGCATTTCCTAGCATATACTCGCTTAGAATATCATAAGAACATGGCACGCCAGGCCGCTGTCGAGTTTGGACAGCCGAGCGTGTCCAACGGCGCTGAAGTCGCATCGATTAGCCATGAAATGATCACAGGTTCGCCTTCGGTGGTCGTGACCACGACATCGTCACACGTGCGCCCCGAAGGCACCGAAGACGATCCGCGCGACGAGGAGCTACTCACGAAGCCTCGCGGGTTCTTCGCCGACCAATTTGAGGTGGGAAGCTTCAACGAAATGATTTATCGTTCGTCATTGCTGATCGGTCGAGGATTCAGAATAAGAGCAACTTTGATGCACACTATGAAGGAACTGGTCCCGAAATGTGGAGACAAACGAATGGAAGGATGGATGCATTCGTATCAGGTGCTGGTAAGTTGCTTGAGCTTTCGGACCTGTGTAATGGCATCACTTAGCGTAATGAATACAGGAACCGGTGGAACTATAGCGGGAATTGGTCAGTATATCAAGTCTATGGACGACAATATCAAAGTCATCCTCGCCGATCCCGAGGGAAGCGGTCTCTACAACAAGGTAAACCTCGTCGGTTACCGAGGTCAGAATACCTCCAACTAATCCACCAATAATGTAGGTCAAACACGGTGTGATGTATGATGGCAAAGAAGCAGAAGGCACAAAGAGACGGCACCAGGTCGACACGGTCGTCGAAGGAATGTAAGTTTTCCAGTCCGTCGGCTGAGATTTTCGTCCATTCTTCAACTTCCGCGTAGTGGGATCAATCGCATGACAAACAACCTTGATTTGGCACTCCCTATCATTGACGACGGGTTCCGGTGAGTACACTTTATCTTCCCTTGATACTGATGAGCCCTTAGCATACGTTCTCAGGATAACGGACGCGGAGGCCGTCTCGATGTCCCGCCACCTCGTCCAACACGACGGGCTATTCCTCGGGTCGAGTAGTGCATGCAATTTGGTCGCATGCGTCAAGCTAGCTCGACAAATGGGTTGGAAAGAAGGCCAGACAATCGTCACCATCTTGTCTGTCTCCTTTTGTCCTCTCGTCATCTGAACTGACTTTAGATTTCTTAGATGCGACTCGGGTAGTCGCCACTATTCGAAGGTATGTGTGCGACGTTGCTCACCTCAACTCCATATCTAACCAATGACTAAACTGTCCTCTTGTCGATAGTTCTGGTGAGTACTCATAATTCATAAACATTACCCCCGGCCCATTAAACGAAATCTCTAGGAATGACGATTACCTTCGAAAAGCAAACATCCTACTCGATCCAACAATCGCCGAAAATCTCATCGCAGGACGAACTACCTCATCATAGTAGTGTAATAAAGTAAAGCGTGGAGGTGTGAGAGAGAGAAAAACTGTGAGTGCAGATGCCTATAGTACAAATGCATATGAGGATGGGTACATAAGTGTGATATAACTCCAGAGCAGAGAAGGAGTACTATGATTAGGTTGTCGATGGCCAAGGGGCGGATGGTAGAGTGGGAGACGCGAAGGATGGTTTGCCTAGCGAAGTGAAGCCGTTCTGGGTGGGTGCTGGGTTGGGAGAAATCCTGGCTTGATCCTTGGACGGCGACGCACTCAAAGTCGCGTTCGCTTGTCTGTTGTTCGTTTTGGGCCGGTTGCGTTGACAGAAAAGGGAAGGTTACTCACGCAGGATCTGTAGATGCGGTTGGCACTGGATCGGGCGTAATCTTGAGATATCCGGCCTGGACCAAGAAGTCCCAGACGCGACTCGTCTTATTGACATCAATCTTGACGAGATCCCGAGCTTCTCGCCGACGAAGCTTTCCACCACGACGCGCATACTCTCGGACCAACGTCTCTTTGATGACGAGATAAGGCTTTGGGAGAATACGCAATTGTGAGCAGAGCGCCTGCTCTGCCGCTGTGAGTAAATGGAGGGATGGGCTATTGGCTAGGTTGAGAGGGGCGGCTGATAACCATGGATGAGCTACAGATGTCAGGATTCTGAAAAGCAGAAAACGTACGTGGTCGGCGGGGCGGACCTGTGCCGGTAGCAGCTCCGGGCTTGGGTGTCGAGTCCCGTTCATGACTCTTCCGTCCCTCCGATTCTCCTAAAAAGGATGAATGTATGCAGGACGACAAACGAAACTGTACTCACGGCCAGTTCCACCGCGTAGTTGGCTCAGGCGCTCAGAAGCATAGTAATCCCGGGAATAATTTGCTTTCAGTTGCATCTGAGAACGAAAACGTAAATAAACATTGACCGGACCAAAGATGACGAATACGTACGCGGCGAACGCTGTCGGTCTCAAATTTATCAATGTCGGCAACCGTTGTTAGTCCCATGCGCCTATAATGCTGCAGTTCTTGTATCCGCTTCCGAAGCATGGCTTCATCTGCCAAGCAAATCAACTTTCTGCTGAATGTAGAGATTGTGAGGACCATACATAGTATGTCAGCGGCAAACACCTCGTAATCCTCGGCGGTCTGGAGTCTTGCAAATGGTCGAAGACGTTGCACGATGTCCTTTTCATCTTTTGGCCGCTTCTTCTCCGCAGCTTGCATCTGTTCAGTCATCGGTGTGAGTCATCATCTCGGACACGAGATCGGCAACACCGACCTTCTTGTATTCGAGGAGACCCCGGTCAAACATGACCGCCTTGCCCTCGTGTCGTTTTGCCACGCGTTGATTGTACATCTCGATCATCGTCAATTTGAACGCAATCGAATCGTCTGTTTCGAACGGAGGAGGTTGTGTAGGCTCTTCGGAATTGGGGTCATCTTCGCCAGTTGAAGTTTGTTGCTGCTCCGCGCCGGGCTCCTCCGACTTGATGAGTGAGTGGGGCCTTGACGAGTCTCCGTTGACAGAATGGTGGCCATTGATATAACCATTCATACCATTCATCGGTGGTTGGCTCATAGCTCTGCTGTCATTGTCGTTTGACTTGCGTTCTTCCAACATCTGCATCCTCTCCTTGACGTCGGGGTCATTCTCGTCCTCTACGATCTGATCTCCGCCAAAAGCAAGGCAAATACCAAATTCGAGATCTTTGACCAATTCTTCTGCCTCGTTATCCAGTTCGTGCTCAAACTCGAGGCGACCCGGAAGGAAGGTGGCGACCTCGTGCACACCAGGCGCAGACGTTGGGGCGACCTTTGGAGGAGGTGGCACAGCGCTATTCATAGTTGACATACGCCTTCGTTTCCGTTGTTGGAATTCTTCGGGATCGGTGTCAAACTGGACGTCCATCCGCTATACTCCACGAATTCAGCCTACGCCACAGTTGAAATCACGTCGACGACTTACTGGTAGTGGCCAGTCAGGAGAATCGACGTAGACTGAGTTGTAGTGTTCTTCGACCTCTTCTTTCGTACGAGTGCCGACGTGTTCGGCAATCATCTGCCAATTTCCGAAACCAGCTTTGGATATGCCTTCGATCAAGAGCAGTTCCCTAGCACCCACAGTTGAGGCGTATTCACGTGACATGGAAATGTTACCCACTCATCTGCGCCCCAATCAGCTGAGAAAATGGGGTAGGAATGCAGTTCCTGTGAAAAGCGTGTGTCATGCTGAGACTGACGCTGCAACCATATGATACCTACAATGACGCGGTATGGATGCCCGCGTTTGTGTTTCGCAAACTCTTTGCCGGCACAAAAACAGGCTGGACAAATGTCAACTCCGTCCCCTGGTTCACATGCCGGATCGGCACATTTTATCCGGATGGAGTGCGTCAAATCGCACATGCATGAGTCGCATTGGATTTGTAGACCTGGTTCGTTGATCGCTGTAGCATAATGGGATTAAGCATTCCACCGTGAGAAAGATAATCGGATTGGAGGGCTGGGACGAGCAAGAAACAGAGCTGAAAAAAGCACGTACTCTGTATTTCATCGGGTTGATGCTCACGTTTTCGATGCGAGACAGTCATGGCAAAAGTCCAGGGTGAAAATTACAGCGTATATGCGCTACAAGACCAAGAGCAACGCGCTCAAGCGCCGGTTGCCCCCGATGAAAGTATATCGGCCTGCGATGACCAAACACCACGAAAGGTGAGCAATACGAATGAACTGGCGATGGGCTTGGTCGACGTCTGGTGTTTGGAAAGTTTGCCCGACGTTGAATGCGTCGTCGTCGTCGGGCGGGCTGCGCACAATGTTTACTTATGTTTACCCCGCTGCCCAAATGTAACTCAGGACCCCAGGACTGCAGGAATACAACGGTCGGCTAATTAACCGACTGCTCGTGTATCTGAACAATATCGACGTTGAACGTTGAACTGGAGAATCACGGGCTAAAATTCAGCTAATGCATTATAAAGACCATACATCAATGTTCTTGACCCGCGGGAAAATGCCGGCTTGCTTTTGAAATCCATCATTTGCACGGTAACGGTTAACCTGAAACAGGGACAGTGGACTGACAATAAAAAACAGACGAGATCGAAGGTGATATCAATCATCAGCCAAGCATGTAGCGTGTTCACTGGTAATGGCCGAATAGGCAGTGGACCGTGCCAACGACTTCCATCATCAAAACAAGTGACAGGTCGTAACGTCTCAAACACAGATTTGAGTAGGGCGCAGCGAGCAGTCGATTCCCGACGCCGCAGGGGCGACAACTGAGCTTCACGGTGAGTGACCAAATTGTAGACGGAAGATCTTGGGTTTTCTATCAGCTTGAATGGTACGCAGGCATGTCCCGGAAGAAGGACGAGGGGGGAGATAGTTTGTGTGGGCATCTGGCAAACTGAAGGTCGGCGTATGCCCAGGAATTTTTTCCTGGATAATCCCAAACAGACAACATCAACTTACCGCCGATCATTGATCATCGATATCGGTCCTGTCCGGGTGTCCACTGGTGTGCAACTGGCTTCAATCTCAATTGTTGGGTTTACAACCAAGAAGGTATACGAGGACATTTTATGAAGCTCCTCCAACGTGACCGAACATATCACATAAACATTTTCCTACTGAATTGTATCAACCATTCGCCAGCCCACCGCCTGTGCTGCCGGTCTCGCGTTCAACCGCTGCAACAAATAGACATTCACTTCCTCCCACATAGTCAACAACAGATCATCGTCCTCTGTCCGCTGGTCCTTCCTCCCCCAACGGTGCTCTTTGACTTCGACCCGATCGAGGCAAGGGAATATGACATTCAAAATTAAAGCAACTCGCTTTGGGTCGTTAATTGGGGATCTTCCAAGGCATAGCTCTGTCATTGAGCAATTACAAACCCCATCATATGGATTCTGAAGGTCCACCTGCTCCGAATCTCTTGTGTCGAAGGAGATCGAGAGCTTTTGAAGACGCGGGGAGTTTCCTGCGAGGCGAGAAAATCCTCGGAAAGTGGGCAAGGTCATGGTTTCGGGGATGATGTTCCACAAGGGGAGGGGGAGTTCGAGGATTTCAAGAAGTGGCCAAGAAGATGCCATATCACGTAGGTCATCGTCACCCAGCAAGATAAAAGGGAGGTTTGAGAGATTCACATGCCGAAGATGAGTGAATGCAAGAAGTGGTTGTAGTGAGTCCATGGTAGTTTGCTTTGGGATGACATTCCGTCCATGCAGAGTGATTGTTTGAAGAGAATGTTTGCATAGATGTTTGCGAAGTAGGCTGCAGACATCATAGATCTTGTCTGAGTCCAGCGCCCACATCAAGATATTTAGGCTAGCCAGGGACTCGGAAAAATGATGTTGGTGAATCCACTGTGCAAACACATGGAAATAATCCGCAAAGATTCTGAGACGAGTGAGAGCAGGAAAGTGGGAAGGGGAAAGGGAAAGGTTATCCAGCGGAGGGGATTCGAGAGCATAATCATAATGCAGATGTAAGGTCAGATAACTGAGGGATGTGAGCTGAGAGAGATGCGTGTATGTAGCAGCGTCCCAAGCTTCGAATGTCGCTTCTGAGAGGTGATTCCAGTGACGGATTCCCTGGAACAAAACTCCAAGCACCATGACATCTGGAATGGACCCCGGATAAGCAAAGGAAACCGACACTTTAGTCACATTCGGGTATATGTCGCCTAAAGATGTGATCAATCCAGTTGTCCCAGACCTGTCCACATCACTGATCGAAACATCCTCCAAAGACAAGTGGAAACGGGTCACCGACGACCCATTAACCCAAGGAAATCTGAACAGCGGGAAGTTCCAACTATTGTATTCGCATGGCTGCGCGGAGACTTCTTTCACTTTCGGAAACATGGGGCAAAGGTCCTCCGGTGGTTGAAGCGACGCTACGACGACCCGCCGAGCATCAGAAGCCCACTGAATGGGTCCGGTCTCTGAGAGATTTATGGTGATTACGCGAGAGGTGTACTTTCGCATCCGCTCCCAGTCCTTGCGAGACGGAGGTTGCAAAAGCCGCTACATAGCAGACCACACAAATCGCATCAGTCCGATCACCACTGCTTGAAATCATCACATGAGGAGTACTTACTGTCGACTCGTAGTCTTCCGAGTCCTCAAAGAGCGAGTCGGGCAGCAAGCGGACTAGATCATCCAGCGACTTCAGCGATTCCCACAGAAGGTTGACAGAAGGCTCCTCGAATGCACGGCATGTCCGAGCCAGGCGCGCAAGAGAATTTTGACTGGCGAACTGACATATGATTTCAACGATTTCAGTTACGAATAACGAACGGTGCATGTTGCGATGGGGGTTGTTGGTGAGTATCGATTATTATCGGTCAGTGTGTGACTGTTTGAACGGCCTGACTGCAATTCTGCTCCTGCCGCGGTCATTCGGCACCGGTTGGGTGCACGGCGAGCTGAGTCCGATGGTCGAGTCATCGAGTCAACCTTCGACGAGGTCTTGAGTGTCTGTACCACGCGGTCTGAACTCACCTCAGGCTGGTCATTGGCTGCGGAGAGGTTCAACCAAGGTCTGTTTCACCTACAATTGTCATACCTGATGTCACTCATGATCACTGCTACAGCCTTGATGAGATGACAGTAACCGTGCCCCTTCCTGACAGTGTTTGCACATTTCTTACTCCAGAAAAACGGGCTGCCTTGGTCGAACAGACGAATGTCGTGTTGTTGAAGATTGCACGCGCTAATTTCAACACTCAGTACGCATCCCAAACCAGCTCTCTCGCCGACTTTCGTGACGCAGTTTTAACCCACGGCGGTACTGAGATCGACACAAGTTTGGTGCAAGATTTCCGCACCCATGTCCCACTTTCAGAATACCCCTCGTACAAGTCCTTCATAGCTAAATTTGACTCGCAACCATGCAAAGAAGCGGAGGTGGAGAATCTGCTCGCGCCGGGATTTCCGGCCTTTCTGGCGGTGTCCAGCGCGACCTCCGGGGCCGCACCAAAGCTCTTGCCAAAGTATTACCAAACAGAACAGGCACCACTCCTTCGCGCGCCCCTCAGCGATCCGAACAGCCAGGATCCAACGGCCGTTGTGTTCTATTGTGGCTATCGTGAACTTAAAGAATTAGAACGCGATCCCGGTCATGTGGTGCAGAGGATCCCGGTCTGCATTGTTTCTGGGGGTGTTATGCGGAGGAGACATGGATGGAGTGTCGATGATGACGAGGACCGGCTGTCTACCCTCGGTATGTTTGATACATCCTTGATGACACGTTCTGATCCACTTGTCTAGTACCGGGCTATGTTGCGCCTTGGGCTGCAACCATGATCGGGCATCACCGTTCCTTCCTAATGATTTACGCACTATTTTTCCTCGCATGTCGGGATCTGAACCGTTTTATCATCGCATTTTCGACCTCGTTTGTTGACCTCATCCGTCATGTTGATGACGAATGGGATATGTTCCTTTCCTGCATCAGGGATGGTAACATACCTGATCTAGAGGGCATTGATCATGTTCGACCTTACTTGCAGGCAAGTTGCAGGTCGTTGTATTTGAAATTGGTTACTGACTTCAGCAGGGCCACTTCCACGCTAGCCCCGACCGTGCGGTAGAACTTCGTGAAATCGGCCCCCCTTCCTCACGGGAAGGATGGGCAGCCTGCGTCTGGCCGAAACTGGGTATGCTCATGACCATATGTAGTGGCCCATTCGCAACTGTGCTTCCGAAAGTACGTGGATTCCTTTCTGTGATATCGAATGTGCTTAAAGCCACCCTTTAGGTTAGGGCAGTTCTTGGGCCACACATTGTCATCCGTTGTTCCGGATATGGTTCGTCAGAAGCCATCATAGGTGTTCCCTACCGAGGAGACAACGATACCTTCGTTCTTCAGACTGACAACGTTGTCGAGTTCTTGGACGTCTCAGTAGATGAAACTCATGAGAACATCCGCCAATCAGTGGGTTTACATCTGCATTGTCAAGCCCAGTGTGATTGTTGACTGTAAATTAAGTGGGAGTTGGAGCCAGGGAAACAGTATGAGGTCATTTTGACAACAAAGGATGGATTATGGCGCTATCGACTTGGCGATGTTATGGACGTCACTGGGTTTGACATCGAAAAGGGCTCGCCATTATTCCGCTACTCAGGAAGGAGATCGTAAGTCAGCATCTCTTCACACTGTTTTATGTACCATCTGACGATAATCTGCGACAGTTTGATGATTCGGTTTCCCCACACGCAGATTCTGGATAGTCACCTTCTGTCAGCCATCCAAGCGATCAGCTCAGAGGACATCCTTCGGGTGCAGGAGTTCACTGCCATGGTAGACAATCGCCAATCAACACCTACGGTCGGATTCTTTATCGAGCTTTCTGGTCCTCTTGGTACGCTACTGTGCCCACACGTGATGCCATCTATTTATCAACACAACGTTCGTCAGGACCGAATTCCCACCTCGCACCGCAAAAGCTCTTCGAAGCTCTCGTCGCCACCAACGTCGAACACGAGCGTGCGCTGAAATACGGGCAGATGTCTCTCCCAACGATCCGCCTTGTGAAAGCCGGAACGTTTGCGGAATATCGTCGCTGGAAGGGCGAAAAGGTAGTGAATGCTGGTGCCGGGCAGATTAAGGTTCCGATCGTTTTGCTCGATCCGGTTGCGCAAGAGTGGATTTTGGAACGGGTGACTGGGGAACTTTGAGAGGATATGAAGACGTGACAGATTCTTGGAGTTTGTATGCCTACTGAGCAAGAAGCAACATGTGCTCGTAGTCGTTCATCAACTAGATTTGGTCGTCTGAGAACGGTGCCCGAAATGGCCAGGTCTGGCGGGAGCATGGCGTCTTCTCCGATTCGAGAGGAAGGTGCGTATCACTCTATCACTCGTCGGATAAGTGCTTAACCTAACCCTAAGTGCGCTCAGAGTTGGTGGGTAGGAAGGTATCACGAAGTCGGAGAGCTTGGTGCCCGGCGCAGAACTTCAGTGTAAATACCCGCTGGCCGGAATCTCATTGCATCCTCCCCAGGACTGTTAGCAGCGCCATGCACGTCGCACTGATCTGGGATGCGAGTCAAAACGAGCATCAACCTATTTATTGACATTGGCACGGTAAGAGCTTAGTGGACATTAGATGCATAGTACAGATCTGCTTTGATTCACTCGCCACTTTGCGTACATTTCAGAGGACGGTCTGCCCTTCGTGCTCAGCCTTAGGGGCCACCGTGACGCGTTCTAAGACCCAACTCTGCTTCTCGTCCCCAGTGCCCTTGCCGAACACCACTTCAGCGTTGGAAACCGCTTTGTGAAGGCCCCAGTACGCGGTACGTCCACCATCTTGCATGCTGGAAACAGAGTTAACACGGTGAATTTATCACATTTCGGATGAGATACATACGTGGCGATACCATCATGGTCCACCCTGATAGTCCAAACGTAATCACCAGGAGCAAGGACTCTGAGGACCCCGTTCCCCATTCCAATCTGGAGGCTGGAGGAATCCTTAGGGGATACCGATTGGGTCTTGCCATCAGTGTAGTCGTGGATTCTCGTTAGGTAAGGAAAAGGATTTGGCCTTGACGTGTCACGCAGCTCTGGCAGTTGGAATGGAACATGCCACTGTACGAACGGTTTGCCGTCCATCTTGACAGATCGGATTACGACCGTTCACGTCAGGACTAGTGGCCTGCAGGCCACGAGCATGGCGGTGGCGGCCAGACAGTCACGGATGCCTCGCCTATGATCTTCAAGTTATCCAGGAGATTTCCGTGTTATCACGGCAGTCTCCTACATCGTCCTGTCAGCCCTTTCCTTCAGAAGGTCTCCGTTTGTTAACTTACAGTAGTTCTCGTGATCGCGAAGTTGGCTTTGTTGTCATGGGGCACGAGCGGTTGGCGGGCGGCGCTGAGTCAGCGTGCCCCATGGGGCACGGTGGCTGTGCGC
Source organism: Chalciporus piperatus (assembly GCA_038093975.1). NCBI lineage: Eukaryota > Fungi > Basidiomycota > Agaricomycetes > Boletales > Boletaceae > Chalciporus > Chalciporus piperatus. The sequence goes on from JBBPTG010000024.1 coordinate 56,665, forward strand.
CCGCCTCGTCGGGCGTTGGAGGTGGATTTGGGAGGCGGGAGGCGGCGGCGAGCGACGGAACGCGTCGTGATGACGTCGGCGGGATGGACGGGACGTGTGGGAGGTGCCTGGGCACGTAAGCGAGCCAGGATGGCGGGCAGGGGACGACGCGAGCGCTCGACCTTAGCGAGCGTGCCCCATGACTGGATTTTCATCCAGTTTTGCATGGGGCATGCTCGAGCGGGCGGAAAATTTTCCCATCCGCCAAAACCAGCGTGCCCCATGAGGGAACTAAACGGCCAGTCTCTCATGGGGCACGATGGGTCACGCGGCATCACGTAGACGAGTAGAAAAATTAATTAAGCGCGTACGGAAGCGGGGGGAGTTACCATAACGAGGCAAGAGCGCATCGCGCTCCCTGAGGACCCTGCACTGGGTGTATGCGACCTCGGGAATGACCTGGGGGCGAGATCAACAGCTAGGAATGAAAATAATTCTATTTTTCGCGCTTTTCTCGATTTTACTGACTACATTTCGCTCCGAAAACGATCGGAGGAGGTGGGGGGACATCCAAACTGAGGGACTCGCGCAAACTCGACGGGAACGCTACGCGACGACGCGTCGCGTACGCCCAGGCGCGCGCTCGGTTGCCGACTTCCGCCGAAAAAGGAAATTCCGTTTTCGGCGCGAGTTCGTGCCCCACTGCGATCTAAAGGTTGCTTTTGTCACACTGGCTGTCACTTGCTGAGCGTATGCCGGAGCGGAGCTTACTATGCACCGTTCCATGGCTCTTGAGTCTTGATCTGTCCAGATTGCAAGTATGTGCGTCCGTGAACCAGTTTGTCCCTCCCAGAGGAATGTATTCTTATTGGACATATCTCTTTTGGGGTTGAGGCCCGTGCTCCAAGTGTAAGGGGCAAGTAAGGCGGTGTGCGGGGGAGGTAATGGTTGTCATTTGGGCATCATGATGGAGGCTTGCAGAAGGCTCTAACACACGTTTGCTGCGGATGCAGTATTGATGTAGCCTGAGGGTGCAGGGTGAGAGATCGAGCAGGATCGAGCATATCTATGAGGGACCGTATTGGACAAAATTATTGACTTTGTTTTGCCAAGTTTTTGGACTTGGAATCACACAGATTTGGACTTCGAGCACAATTCCTTGATTTTGATCCTTGACCTTGATGCTCCACCTTCCTAAATAGGTGGTTTCTGCGTACGTAATCAAGTGTGCTGTGTAAGTATTCAGCGAGGAACATTATCATACACGCCGTATCGATATACTAAATTATCCGCCCTTTCCTCCGTTTCCGCTTCTCATCGATGCAGAGCCGTTCAGCGCAGTAAACTGCCTCCACCTCTTCCCCCGACAATCGACATCGCGGGATACAACAGCGTTCCCAACTGACGCGGCCCCAAGCCATCCTGGGGAATGATCAATCAACGGAGGGTTTGCCTGTGCGACCACTCACGGATGAGGAGACGGCCAACAAGGTGCACAAGGGTCCGGCTGGATTCGGGCGATGGTGGATGGTGGCGTATAAACATTACGACCCGGGGTGCCACCAGACATACGCAGTTCTGGCGTATTCATGTAGGCTGTCATGACTGGCGGTAGGTGCCTATATGCATGGTATCCGTCGTCTCTCAATGCTATCTTTATAGATCCCGAGATGCTCTGGCGGTCCTGCAGGATGCCTTGGCATGCTGATACGCTTCTCCAACTCGCTGAAGTTTATCATCATCGTGAAGGTGAGCGTAACAGCGTATATGCGTGCACTTCACTCAGCTCCATCTGTTCAGAGTATAGTACAAACTCGACGATACCTCCCGGAACCTGTGCAGCAATCCATGGGTTCTGATCGTAAAAGGCGAGGATTTGAGCACGCGTTGCACTGTCAGGGATGAGTCTGGCGAGGTGTCTGTCTTCGGCTTGGGTTCGTCTCCCCCTCTCCCTCTTGGGCATGAGTCAGGTGTGAAGGGGTCTTCGGCGCCGTGAAGAAGAGAGCCTCATATGTAGATCGTGTGGTGGGAGGGAGAGGGTCGCAGGTGAGGTGTCTGCCTTGCGTGACGTCAGGTGGGATGAAGGTAGTCAGAACGCGGTTCTGGCGTTGTGCAAGGTTGTGCATGGGTTTATTTGAGGACGAAGACATGTAGGTATATCGGAACCTCGCTCCGTCTCCCAACTGAATGCGAAGCGCGAGTGAAACACGACGGCCTACTAGTTCCGCTGCAGCAGTTCTGATCGTGTATAGTGAATCCTGGGATCTCCTGTTCGTTCATGAGGTGGAAAACAAATGTATGATGCGATCTGTACAGAAAAACAACGATAAGAGTATGGGTCTACAAAGTTCGGATCCGATGGGCTAGGTGGGCCAAAAGAGCACACCGAGTCCTTACTTGTGTAGTGAGTGAGATTCTCCATCAGCCGTGACTCTTCCTTGCAGTCCACCTCGATTCCAGATCGTGATGGCTGAGCCGAGGGTCGTCCATCATCCGACGCAGCCGGAGAATGTTGTAGTTGACCTTGGGTTGACCATGAATCAATATCTGTTCAGTGAGCGAGCGGGGTCTGTTAATCAAACCAAATTAGGAAGGTGGAGCATCAAGTCCCAAGTCGAATGCGCAAAATTCGAAGTCCAGGTTGCAGGAAGTGAGCACCAAAAGCAAAGATATTTCGGACCAAACGCAAGACATCCTGGCAAAATTGCTTGGACGATTTTGTCCAGTGCGGTCCCTCAAACATATCCGATGGTGATCAGTTGGGAGGCGCCCTAGCGTCAGATTGACCCATGGTTGATGACTTGATGGATGAATGTGGCAGGCAGCTGATAGTATGTAGCTAAAGCACGCACCTTACCAACTCGGGGCCACTGAGTGATCAATTAGACCACGACCATGCCTCCTCGATCGCGTCCCAACTGCGAGGTATGCAACGAACAACAATCAAAATACGCATGTGCTTCGTGTAGAGCTAACTAGTAAGTCTCGACGCGTTCTCGAGCTCGATGGCCATCAGCAGATTTGATGTTCGAAACGTGAAGCTGTTCAGTGTCGTGTTACAAACAACACAAAGGTGAGTCCATGTGCGCATGCTAGTCTCTGGGATTGAGTCTGAAGACGCATTTTTATGTGCTCTAGAAGTATGTTCGCGTGCCCGAGATGGGTCTGGCGAGAGCACGGCACCTCCTCCGATTCGAGAAGACGGTGCGTATCACTCCATCCCTCGTCGGCTACCTGCTTTCATTCACGCGTTTCCCTGTCTTGGCATCCCTCCCATCTGCACTAGAGTCTGCCTCTACCTCCACATCAACCCCCGCTGACCCTCCACCACCCGACTCGCTCGAAGACCCCAAACCTAAATCCCTCCGTCCACTCACCTCTCTCAAATGGCCATACGTCCCCGAAGAATCAGCCTACCCCGACCCCTTGAAACGGGACGATCCCAAAGCGTTGCAGTTACATCAATACGAAACAATAGGTCCGTTTCGATCTCTCCTCCTTCCAGTTCTTTCCCTTTCCTTTCTACCCGTCCTTTGGTTCACGTCGGTCTGGTGCTCTGCGTTTCCACGTCAACTGTCGACGTTATTATCGGTTATCTCGTTCTGAATTCCAATTCCCAACTCGTTGTTGACGATCCTTTCTCGCCATCTAGCGACATCCCCAAAGATCCGCACCCTCCTGAACACTAACCCCCGCCTCCTCACCCACCTCACCCAACTCGACGCTCTCCGAGGCACCGAACGCGAAGAAGCCCTCCAACGCGGTCTCGGAGTCGACGGTCGGCAACTCAGGAACGACGACGAGGTGAGGGAGTTGGACGAGGATACGCGTACGTTGAGGATGTTGGCGGAGGCGGTGGAAGAGGCTGCGAGAGGTGGTAGGGAGGACGTGTTGGGGCTTGATTGGGATGATTAATTTTGATGAGAGAGATGAGAGAGCGGGAACTAGGGTGTGGGCATTCGGGTTGATCTCACTCGACACGAGAGAGGGTGATGGTAGATTCTCATCGCTCAGCGCGATGCACCCACTCTGCCTTGCCAATACCCCAAGACGCTTTTGAACCGGCCCCAGCAGTATAATGACCAGCAACACCGCGATTCACCAACTGTCTCAAGAAAACAAGAAGACGAACAGTAAAGTATACTACCCCCAGACACCTACTTGATGCCCAAGAACAACAAACCCCTCTTCGCCCTCTCAACCTCCTCCTCCAACTCCCTTCCATCCGCCGCAGTCCACCACTCCGATCTCTCGATCTCCTCCGGATTCTTACCACTCTTGAGCGCCGAATCAAAGGTGGATTTACGTGCGTTGAGAGAGGACATGCGACGTGGATCAGCGTGGCCTGTGAAGATGACGAGGGCAGTACGTGGCGGAAGGGAGGTGTAGAGGGTGACGAGGTGGGCGTCGAGTTGGGATTGGGCGGCTGAGAGCGCTTCCGGGGTAGGTTCAGTTGGTGGGGCGGTGCTTGCGGGGGTGTCGGCCGTTGCTTTTGGGGTTAGCCCTACCCAACGATCCAATGATGTCAACGAAGGGTTTTGGACAAAATGCAAAGGGCTGGCCACTTACATCCCATCGCGTCAGCGACACCCGTGAACCGTCCAAACACAAATTCATGCGCAGGCACGACCTGCAACAAACCCTCCAGCACCTCCCGATCACTCGCACACCCGATCGTCGTCGTCGCTTTCGTACCATGCATGACGCCAGGATTTCCATGATCCACGACAGCGCCTCTCACAGTCCCAGGTCCACCCCTCCCGCTCGTTCTCGCCATCCTCTCGAAAATACTCTCATAGTCCGTCCTAAACTCACCGAACCCTGCTCCGTTTTGTATTTTGAGTCTCAATAGATCCACACATGCACGTGCGTCCTCCTCGGGATCGTGTCCACCTTCACCGCGTGTCTGGATCTCGCGATGACACCATTTCTTTGTGAGCCATGCAAGACCGGGTTTGAGGGGTCGACCACGAGGGTGGTGATACACGAGTGCAGTGTCGATACAAAGAGGGTGACAAAGTCGGAGGGCTTTTAGGTCGGATTCGAGGGAGTGACCGACGAGGATGGAGGTAGGACCGTTTTGTGGAGCAAGGATGCTGAGGAGTTGGGCTTGGACTTCGGCGAGGGTGGTTGTGGCTGTTGCAAGTGACTCTTTGGTTATCCCTGACCATCTGGGTGGGTAAAAGGTGAGTATATGCGCCATCAGAAGCGAGGGAAAGGGACGTTACCTTGTTAGGTAGTCGACGACGGGTTTGGGTGGTTTCACGAGTTTGTCGTACACGACGATTCCGGACTCGTAGTCGATGGCGCAGACTCTCGCCAGCTCCTTTCCGTCTTCTGTCAAACACTAGCATGGCGTTGAGTAAAGGGGGCACGGAGGATAGACTGCTCATACCATTTCGCAGTCGATGGTGTAGACCCTCGAACGTTGTTTATCAGCAGGCAACGTCGAAATCAATTCTGCAACGGGCTGGGGTGTCTCTACCCATCCCTCTGTTTTCTCAAACACGTCTGCCATGTAAGACGGTATCGGGTAGTCGTTCTCTATCATCTGTTGTAAGGAAAGTAAGTATAGAGTCGGGTCCTTTTCAAACGCGCGTTCTGCTATTGGGGACGCGTCAGTGTGTACCAAGTCAGTTCAAGAGAGCGCATACAAGCTAGCCGGGCTTCGATTCTTTTCTTCTTTTCTTCACCGCTGACGGGGCCTTGGAAGAACGAGCTGAGTACGGAATACATTCTCGTTTGGTCACCTGGTGCACGCGTTGGACAGACATGGCTGAACGTGGATGCGATGAACGGGAGGGGTGTTTTTGATGCTGTAGGGAGTGGTATCGCTATCGGAACGTTGGGGTTGGAGGTAGCTGAAGTGGGTAGAGGGGGGAGGGAGAGAAGGTCTGGAACTATGCCTGGTATCAAAAGCACGACAACTTTTTGTATCGAGCGAGAATTCTGAGTTGGTTAGTACGGAGAGGTGAGTACGTGGAAGGTAAACGCGACACACCTCTATCTTGACCCAGTTCGGGGGCGGTGCATCCGCGATGATGTGCAGCGCCAAGTCACGAATGTCCTGAACCGAACCGAGGGGTATGTAATCAAGAACGCGGTGTGAAGAAAGAGACTCACGTCAATGTGAATTGCGTCCTTCCTCTTGACGATTTCACCATTCACATACATGAACCGGGGCATCAGTGCCTGTAATGAAGCACAGTACGATCAGCATACGATACAATTGGACAATACGATCTGCGAAACCACACACGTCGTGTTTTGCCTCGAGTTTTCTGGCTTTTTTGGCCTTGCGTCTTTCCACGCGAGTCCATTCTGTGTCGGTGTTGACACTTGGGTCGACATCCTGTGCGTCGTCCAAGACTTTTACTTTCTTGTGTTGCGGTGAAATCGACCGCTGCGACGAAGAAGGCGCTGCGAAATCTTGCGATCGTTTCATTTCTTGTAGAATTCGCAAAGATGCGAATAACGAGCAGGTAGACTGGGACTAGGACCCTGATCACTCTATTCACAAATGACCCCCATTGAAGGGGGTGGAGAGATGTGGTTTCTTCCTACCCTTGCTTGGGTTTCCTTGGACGGCCCCATGACTGGTTGACCCTGGTTGAAACGGCGTTGACCCTTTGCGTAGGTTGTGCGTGCTGCCTCGTTCTTGCCCAGAGATCCTGGGCGTTTCAGCACTGGTCTCTAAGCGTGACCCAGCCATTGCCACTGATTGTGGGCAGAAATCTGATTGTTGTACCTGTGCCAAGCCAGCAACTAAATTGGACATGTCATTATTGACACGATGCGCAGCCTCCACCAAGCCTGTGCAGTCTTTTCCCTCACTCCCAAGTACCCAGCAGCTTGTCAAGAACAAGGGGCTACATATAAACAGCCAAACAGTCCAGCAAAACTCAGCTGATCCCCGTCCTTTCTGTCTCTCTTCTTTCTTCTTCCTGAACCCGCTCGAGTACTAATATGATTTCACTACCAATCGTAACGCTCGCACTTCTTCCGTACGCTCTGGCAGCGCCCAAACCTGTTCCCTATGCGGATCCTATCCATGTCTCCCTTCAAGCCCGCAGCGTTCCCGACCGTGTCGCGAACCTGCCAAAAGTCATGGATGCCATCAGGTCAAAGTATGGATTCAAAACTATATCAAATACCAAGAGAGCGACTACAGCTACCATCCCAATCACGGACGAGGTACATATCCCACTTGTCCTTCGATGAGCGCCTCTCATATTAGCGCTCGTAGCAAAACGATTCCAGTTACTCTGGTGTCGTTACCATCGGAACACCGTATGTACCTATTTAGACCAATCGGATTCCCCAGCGTCTAAACTCTTCTCTTATCAGTCCTCAGGAATTTAACTTGGTTCTCGACACAGGCATGTTCCGGTCCTTGCCTTTTGGCCTTGGCCACATCCTAACTCGTTTATAGGTTCCTCTGATCTGTGGGTCGCAACTACCAGTTGTTCAGCATGTGATCCAACGCAGACCCCGCTGTTCGACATGGCAAAGTCCACAACCTACAAGAACGAATCCGCCCCCCTTCAGATCACTTACGGATCAGGCTCAGTAGGCGGTTACGTTTCTACAGACACTGTTACTTTCGGAGGCTTCAACATCCCCAACCAGCCGCTTCGTAGGTGTCTCCAGGTCGTCCTAACAACCCTTGTCTCACAATTGTATCTAGTTGCCGTGGTCGCCACGACCGATGGCCTGCTCAGCCCTACTTTGTCCGGTATCATGGGCCTCGGGTTCAAGAACATTTCGTCTCTTCAGGCCACGCCATTCTGGGAAACCCTTTACAATGGAAACCAGCTTACCCAGGCTGTGTTTGGCTTCTACTTCCAGCGCTATGTCGACGTTCCACAGGCGATCACCGCTGCACCAGGAGGTACCCTTACCCTTGGAGGCACAAACACGAGTCTCTACACTGGCAGCATCGAGTTCATCAACATGCCCACTGGCACGACCCCCTCCTACTGGCTCCAACAGATCACCAGTGAGTCGTTTTCGATAAGCCCTCCTGCTTTTTCTCATGGCCTTGTTATTGTCATTGTTCAGCGGTAACCGTGCAAGGGAAGTCTGTCACCATTCCCACCAACTCCGGTCTCGCTGCCATCGACACCGGTACCACTCTTATCGGTGCACCCAGCAACATCGTCGCGGAAATTTGGGCTAACGTTCCCGGTGCCCAACCTCTGAGTGGAAGCTTGCAAGGCTTGTACGGATACCGTAAGTCTTCTCAGTTCCGTATGCCCTTGTGTGTCACTCACACGATCGATTCTAGCATGCAACACCAACATTTCCGTCTCCATGTCCTTCGGGGGTACCAGCTGGCCCATCAGCCCTGCTGACATGAGCCTCGGCCAGATCTCGACCGGAAGCAGCATGTGTGCTGGCAGTATCTTCGATGTTGGTAACACAGTCGGCACTGGAGAGGGCGTCCCATCTTGGATCGTTGGTGACACCTTCCTCAAGAACGTTTACTCTGTCTACCAAGCCAACCCTCCCGCCGTTGGCTTTGCCCAGCTCGCCAACGGTCTCAGCGGCTCGGGTGCGTGATCTCTCCGGCTCGTCCTCTATTTTTCCCCGTTGCTGACCTTGCCCTTTTTATTCAGGAACTCCTCCCACTGTAACAGGGTCTGGTGGCGTCCCTCTTCCCTCCAGTGGGACTCCTAGTAAGGGCAATGGCGCTTCCCCAAGCACAATGCTCTCATTGTCTTTCACTCTCTTCATGGCCTTGCTCGGAGGAATCTTCATTACCCTCTAAGCATGAATATAATTTGAGCCCACGACGTGGGGATATACCCCTGCTCTTCATCTCCCACACCCAACATATCCCGTGGCCGATTCGGTTCCCAATCGCATCTCCAACTCTCCTCGACCCCGCGATTCAACTCATCACGTCTCGCTCTCCAACCCCCCCCCCCCTCCATTGACGCCGATTCGCCATGTCACAGTTTTTGGATCCGCAGCACAGTCTATAATTATCACTAGTTACCCCCCCAAGGCTACGCAACGTTCTCTTTTACGCACGTCGCACACGTCGTTCCTTTTGCTCGCTTGGTTATATCAGGTTGCTCTTGGATATTTGGGGCCCCTCTACGTGGGCTCGTTTTATGGACTTAAATACACAGACTGATCATTGATGTTGTTGATATTATTTATTATTACGTGTTGAGTAGCTCCGATTTCAGTGAACAATTGCTTTTCATATTGTTAGATGCGGCACGTTCAGTTTGATGATGACTTGCAAAAGGTTATCGGTATGAGCATCGGGGCTGTGCATGTGCAAACAAAGTATGTACGCGTTGAGCTTCGGGTATGGAGTCGCATTTGCGAAGGTTACCATGATGATTTTGTTTTCGAATACAACGACGTCTAGGGAACGCTCGTAATGGCCGTTATACTCGACAAGCAGCTGGAATCAACGTGCACCGAGAAGCCTCAAGCTCGGGCATTGTTACGACTTGTATCTCCCGGCACTACCGCTTAGTATGATATACAAGGACACCCCGAGTGTGAAGGGAACCCGTACCCTTTAAATCCTCGAATCTCCGAGCGTCACCAAGTAGCAAATATTCCTCTAGTAGTCCGACGAACTAACTTTTTTTTTTTTTATCGATCGAACAGATATGGGTCGTGTGGTAGCAGCCATGTCTGAATCCACGGCGGTGACCAAGGTTGTAACCTGGTCCGAGATGTTCGCTACGCTCTTTGTCGTGTCGCCTCAAGAGCATTTGAATGGGATGTGGAGGGCCATTAAAGCGCTTCCGCCCACACCGCCTGAGGGGTGCGTTCCCCGATCCCTCTAACTCGTCTCGTCTCTCCCGCCTCACCTACCGTGACTCTTGAACTTCATCCCCTACTCCATCGTGCGTGTGCGTGATTGGGGGTTGGCACAGACACGTCCGCGTACATGTTTATCTAGGCTGGACAGAAGGCTGTGACGAAGACGAGTTTTGCATGCGATACAGCGCTCTCGTGGCGGATATCAAACTCGAAAAGTCAGGTCGGCTGTCGTTGTTGCGGGTCAAGAACAAGTGGAAGCTCAGGGGTTGTAAGGTGGGTTCTTGAAGCTGCCTCCCTCTGTTTTTCTTCCTCCCCCTCCCCCTCCTCGTCTGCGGTGCTGGTGCTGGTGCTGACGGTCGGTGTTAGCCTATTGACCCGTATAGGAGGACAACGTTCAAGGCTGTGAACCCACACTTTTTGTCGCCTCTTGCTGTTCAAGCCCTTACGGACTCTAGTGGGGCGGTCAAGTTCTATGGTACGTCCCCCCTCTCTCCAAGTCTCGTCATCCTCCCCATCCACACTCGCTCACGATGACTGACTAACCCACGAATAGAACCGACTCCCACTAAAGGCATCATACTCATGCGTCACATCCGCGTTGCCTCCATCTGCGCATACGACAACTTTATCGATGTGGCGAACGAGGCGACGTTTGGGAGGATTGCTGATAGATTTGGGTATATCAGTGCGGTGAGTTTTCTTTTAACGTGCCGGCGGCATAGCGCTCGAATATGGCCAGTGGTTTCAAGGCTGACTCTGGTACTGGTTGGTTGGAACAGGGCTTGGTATTCGTATTGATCACTCTAGGCCTCCCAATCGCGATCATGTGGTATTTCTTGAGCAGATGGGGGTGGGTCAACTCGATCGCTGGTACTGGCATTGGCAAGGGGGTGTTCTCGGCTTTTGAGGTGCCCCTGGGTGGTTTTGATTTTGGGTTTTTGGTCCCTGTCGTCGAGTCGGATAGGCGACGATTTGGTGGTCTTTTTTGAATTGGCTTGCCTTGATGCTTGGAATCTACTTATGCAGTTATGATTTATGCTTATATGCGTCCTCCTTTTTTTCTTGCTTATGCTTTTTGTTTCTTGCCATTAGCGAAGTAGAGTTCACGATATGTGTTTTCTGGACGTTGGGTGTTGTACGTTAGTACTGCCATAGTGTAAAGAAGATGGATTGACTTTGGATTGACTTGGAAGGGTCTCCAGCTTGAGTCCAGATGCCCACCTCGCTTTCTTGCTCTCGGCGAACTTGAAGTAAATTTGACAGAGTACTTCACGACGCATCTCCAGTTATCGTTGTGCTTGACGAAGACGACAGGGGCCCGGGTGCAGGTGGCTGCTAAGTGTAGTACTACGGAGCCATCTCGAATTAGTGATGCATTATAAGGACGGGGTATGGTGAATGATACTAATGTAACCGTGACGTTATGGGGTGCTTGAACCGCAACTATGCGAGTGATATGTATCGACAAACGTTTCGAATCTATGGAAACCTCGCAACTGTCTCCACATAGTCGACACCACCTACCCCAAGCATCGTCCATGGATCACCCAGCCAAACGTCGTCACAATCGGCCACCTCGCCGACGTATGCAGAGACCATGTCCGTAGGCTTCTCGGACGTGAACGCGAGGTAGCACATCAGAATGGACATGACGTCCACCGAACGACCGGTCGGCGCGACGACGAGCAGGCGGATGTGTGGTTCTGGTAGCAGGCTGTCTGCCGGGGTGTCCGAGTCGGGGCTGGGGTGAGCTCGTGGTATGGCCCGAATATGGGCAGGGGTATTGGCACACCGGTAAGGGAGAAGCAGAGAGAGAAAGTCTCGTGCTGCGAGAAGCTGAGCGATGCTCAGCGCCGTGCGTTGCATGTCGCTGCTTCCAAGAGCACGAGAAGGACAGGTGAGGCAAAGGATATCTGGCATGCCACCGTGCCCCCTTTTCTCTTCCACTTCTCTCACATCGGCTGTGGCGTTATCGTCGGGTACGTATACGATTTTCACAAGGTGGCTAAATGGCTCGCCCTCATACGTGCGTAGCATAGCCACCTCCTGATCGTTGTCCGCGAACGCGAGGTATAGATCGTCGACGGGATTCCAAAGGTGGCCGTGATTGGGAGAGAAATCGGTCGGAGATTCGCAGGGTGTGTAGAATACGTCGTCATCGTATTCGGCATCACCGTCCTTGTGGTCGTCTTTCGCCTGATCAGTGGCGGTGGCAGGGTGCTCGCGCGAGGGGTTACGATCCGTCCTGGCGTAAGGCTCGAGCGCTTGGAAGAGGTAATCACAGGCCAATGCCTTGAGGAATTGGTTGTGCGAAGGTGTTTGTATTGTGAGGGTGACATGGCAACGTTCACGGAGGGACTGGCGAGGCTTGGGAAGGGCGCTGGTGATGGCCTGTGAGACGTGCATGGAGTATTGGAGGAGCATCGCGATGATGATGATGATGATGATCTCAGGAGGTTTGGAGAGTGTTCACTATGAATGAGAATCCCAAGAAAGGACGATGACCTAGGAATGTGAAGTTGAGTGGCACGGAGTCGCAGACCTGGTATGTGTGGCTCTGGACGAGAAGGCAGCAATGGTCAAGTTACTGTAGCACCGCACAGATGTGGATCGTCACAAAAGGGATGTTTGTGGAGGCAGTGTAACGTGTTGTTAATGTCGGCCCTTTTGGGCTTGCATTGTCTCGAGGTTGGTCCGCTAAGGTTCACCATTCATTCAAGAACGTGGCACGCCACGACGAAGAAGATGAGCCACTCTTGTCATGCACATAGTATGCAAATCCCTCGAGTGATAACTACTCTGGCGGTTGTCGAAAAGTAGTCTCACGCCGGGAGATCGTCGAGATTTAGCGCACATGATCGAGAGAGGGGTAGACGAGGATACTAGATGTAAGGATGGGTGAATAATAATGGAAATCTCGAGGTGACTTGGCCGAGGCATGTTGGCGCGATAGGTCCTTCAAGGACATGAATTAGAGATTGGACACACCACGAGAAACGTTTGCTTGGAACCTCGAATCTTGACTGGTTTGTTGTTAAGCAACGCCTCAGGCTTGTGCACCGACGTTCCTCGAGTCCTGGGCAAGTTTGATGATCAAAATCGAACTGAAAAGTCGTGCCGTTTCATTCCGATATGAGGGCCCACTGTTGAAATAGAAAGAGACAGTGTAGAAGGGGGGAATGCGGCGTCAAAGAAAAAAACGGAAAAGAAAACCCAAGCAGTGTGAGCCCCGAGGTTTCACGATGCGATGTGATTCGAACGGTCCGGCATGGCTCATTAAGGGTCCGTGAACGATTCAAGTAGCTCGAGGTAATGCCTGTGCCGAGTGGTTCGTTGATCCGATGTTTCATTGGGATTTGGAACACCCCGAGTGGATCGACGTGTGAGCATGCATCATGGAAGACGCTTCGCGTATATGCGAGTGTCGGTAGCGAGTGCGCAATGGCAAGAGGTGTGTCCTCACACCGCACGATGGGGCGCCGTTGCACAGAGCGAGGACGGCCTCCCGCTCTTACCCATCCAGTCATAATCTCGGCCTTCTGAACATGCATCCAGACTGTGCGCAATGGTCCTGAACAACGTGCTAAGTTTTCCCGCATGAAAACGTCATTTGGGTTGCTAAAATAGATTTCCATCAGAGAGGTGTTCCACAGAATTCGCACCTAGGTACGAAGATAGAGATTGCGGGTGCCGTGTAGCAGACGGCCGGGAGGGCAGTGTGGCCAGCGATTCAAGTTGCCTCGAGTGCGACTGCATCTCGGCGGGACCGAACATCCGAGTCCGTGAGAAGCAACGGATTGAAACCATGTTTATCGGATGTGTTCGATGAGTACGGAGCAACATGGCGACGAACCGCGGGTGCCCAGTTGGAGGTGGAATGACAACCGCCATTGATCTTTCGGGATGGCAATTGTCATATCCTCGATCGGCTCCGAAACGCTGCCGGGGATTTGCCTCAGTCTCAGCTGTCTTGTCGGCTGGCTAAATAATAAGTGAGCGAGGTGCAATGAGGTATGTTGACACACTGATGGGATATAAATACGGTCCTCCAACCTCACTCAACCCTAGTACAGGAAGCATTCCTGGCACTTCGCTTCCGAACATTATTATTAGGTTTCACTCAGGCTTGGCACCATAAAACGGTGTTTGCCTAAGTAGCGGTGAAATCCGCGGGGGTGAACAGGAGACCTAGTACATATCCCCATGGTCGCGTTTCCCGAGGCTGCCAAAAAGTCATCAGAAGTTGATGTGAAACAAAGGATGTACATGCACCGAGCGATGTAACTTCCGACTGATTGTGATTACCAAACCTTCCGCACCCATCGGCAACACGACGCAAAGTCATTTGTGGTGGACGTGCTCACAAGACTCGTTGTTCCTCCCGGCGAACAAATGTTCGCCGAGCGTGGAATTTGCACAGATGGTGGCAATGGGAACAGGGCGAACTCTGAAATGTCCCAGGGGCTCCGTGCGCGACGAACTAGACGGTATTGGATAAAGAAACCTCTGGAGCGAGCTTTGGAGGCATTGCTATTGGATCCTGATACGGATTTTGAGTCAACTCGTATATTCGCCCGTATCGTGAATGTGGATGTGTTGGGAGTTCGGCTTGAACAGATACCAGTTTTCTTCTTCACATTGCTGGTTGGTAAACCGAACACAATTCGATTGCTAATTGGCGTCAGAGTACTTGGTAAGAAGCGAACGTCGATCCTCGAGGTGTTTACTGGCATCGTCGACCTAACTTGAAGATAACGTCAACGCTTTCAAATTGGCTTGCGGGGAGCTGTGATCCAGACTAATAAACACAGTAATCAAGTGACCAACCCTGAGGAAGGCTGTTTGCATACTCAGGTTTGCTTTTTTCAGGCACTGTAAAGTATGTTTAATCCGAGAAAAGTACTTGCCATCCGAACATCCGAATGCGAACACTCAGCTTCGCGAGATCACGGCTCAAGCGCTCATCACGCGCACGGTTGGACTGATCTTCCGCCATTTGAACCCAATGAACCTGGTGACAGCGGAATCATTGTGGGGAAGCAATATTAATGCTAACTTACGTAGTACATGTGGATTTACTCTCCTCCAGGTTCATGCATACAATAGATTGGGAGGGGCATTTGCTTGAAATGCACCCTAGTTGTGCCTTCAACATGAGGCTTGAGTGAAATTCAACTGCAAGTTAAGGAACTTCACTTGGAAACATGTCATTGCAAAAAATCAAAGACTTCCAAACAGGTCCGAGGCTTTCAGGCCCCAGCTATCTAAATGCCGTTGCGTTCTTGCTTGTTTTGACGGCGTGCCTTTCGATCAAAAGCCAAACCGACGGAGCACAGCATTTCCTGGTCACTTGAGTGACAGTAATGACAAGTCAGTCAGCGGCAAGCTTATGGAAGCTCTCAGCACCCTCGGTGGAGGGCTCATTCTGGATAAGAAGCGTCACAGCCTATCTTCACAAGTGTGAGTCGGCCTATCTTACTAACTCCTACGTATTGGCACGTGGGCACCGGTTTTGCATTGTGGGAGAAATGAAGAAATTACAGCAACTCACCCCAAATGACAGCACTCTGGATCAGCTCGTGCGCGCATGGATACTACCACAGTCCACTCGATGTCATGTTCGAAGAAAGTATGGACTGGCTCGCGTTGATCGCCGGCGAGGACTACAAACTGGGAACAAGAGAGGTGTCCCAGGATATCCTGCAAATAGAGGACACGGCCTAACGTGGCCGCTGTGAGAGCTCGCCCCAGGTGCCAATGAAAGGATGCAAATGAAACTCAAACAGCCCGCCGTTAGAGAGCCGACGTCGCGGTTCGTTTGTTAGTTGCCTGTGACGGCAAATCCCTTGCCCAAGTGTGCAGATGACAAGTCTTGAACCGGTTCCTTGGTGAAAAGGATGATGGAAAACCTAATAATTGTTCAATCGATACTAGTTGGATCTCGTTAGTACATAACCGGGCAGGCCCAAACATTCCCAATCTTTCCCCGGTTGTCCTTGGCCAGAATTGGTGCACCGCGTGTGTCTGTCTGATCAGGCCCACATCCATTGAAGTCCGGCAAGTCCGGCACCCATAAGTATTTGAACACACCCCCATCATGTTCACAGTAATTTATTTCTGATCGTATCGTACTCGTCGTCGCAGGCCCTTGTTGTGCCGCCTCTTCAGTGGTCCACTTCATGCCTATCGGCGCCGCGGACGCCCCCCATCGTCTTTGTTAATTACCTTTGTCTCTCCAGGAATCCTTTCGCCGTTAATCGGTTGGGTCTCCCTCGCGTTTCACCCGTCGGGCATACTGAAAGTTCTCCCTTAGATTCACTGTCCTTCGTGTATATTTAGTTCCGTTCCAATAATGGCCAGTAAACCGCCTGCCACGCCGCCCCCAACACTACAACGAGGGAAGGCATGTCTCCGCTGCAGGTATTTTCAGTCTCTCGCCACTACGCTGATCGAGCTGATCATGCTCAAACGCGCGTTGACCAGAAAACGGAAGATGGTGCGTCGATATTTCTATCCTTCCCTGATCTTGCCTAAACTCTCTTCGTAGAGGTGCGATGGCGTCAAGCCTGCCTGCCAACAATGTATTCGGGCAAAGAAGCCGGGGTGTTGTCAATATGATGACGGGAAGGGTAAGACGAGGACACAACTATTACGCGAGACCATCGAGCATCTCGAGCAGCGAATAAGGGAGCTCGAAGATCCGGAATTCACGTCTCCATCCGTGATGTTGCACGATCCTCACATCCATCGCCGGTCTGAGAGCTCGTCGTCGTCCGTTACCGGCTCACCAGCAAGCGCGGGATTTTCCGCGCCTCATTCGCCTTTCCCGCCCTCTGGTATGTTCAGGCTGTGCTACGTCCTCCCTCGTTTCTCACTAAATCCCCTCATAGCTACCAGCTCACCACAAAGTTCTTGGATACAGGGTGTACCTTCGCCGTCCCCAACGCCCTTCAGTGAGGCGTTCCACGTCGAGCAGCAGCCGACGGTGGAATTGGCCCAGATGCTGTAAGTTCGGTCCCTGAGACTTGTACTTTTCTGATAATCGTTCGCAGGGTCGACATCTTCTCGTCTCATCGGCACCAATGCCTCTTAGGACTCCACATGGGCCGATTTCGAGACTCATTCTCAAGACCATCAAATGAGCAACATCACCCTTGCCTCACCAACGCCATCTTCCTTTGGGCATGCTACATTTCTCGACCTGGTCCACTAAGCGAGCATGAGTCACACTATCTCAACCGTTCGCTCGAAGGGCTTAGCGATGCGCTCCAGTACAACACAAAAATCCTCGACGTCATCCAAGCGTCCTGTCTTCTGTCCCTATACTTTCTGTCCAATGGCCGGGCACTAGAGGGCAGTTATCATGCGGCCGCTGCAGCATCCCTAACCATACAGTGTGGACTCCATGGAGTAATGACTCGTCGGTCAATGTTCGAATCTTCTGGGGTTATGGCACCCACCAAACTTGAGCCAGCCAAGGATGCGATCGAGCAAGGCGAGAGGATTTTGACATTCTGGCAAGTATTTGTCCTCGATCGATGTTGGTCTGCGGCCCTACAGAAGCCCGTGACCATCCCAGATGGTTCTGAAGGCTGTTTGTCGATCGTTATGCCTTGGCCACAGGACATGGAAGAATATGAATCAGTAAGTTGACCTGAAATGATCATGATTACAATCAGTCACTAAAGTACATATCAGGGCCAAATCGATGATCTCCACTCCTTCTCGACCACACGGAGTTTCTTTAACGGACAACTTTCGAATCTCGGGGGTGGCTTTTCGCCACTGGCTTTGAGGGTCAAGGCATCCGCTCTCTTCTACCACGCCCAGCAACTATCGTCGAATTGGGACCAGCGTAGGCTGCTTGATCATGCTGGCTCCCGGCCTTTCTCTGACGATCACACAGCTCTAACCCTTTCAAGTGCATTCATGGACGATTTTCAAACTTTAGAACACACGATTGCACGTTTTCTCTCCACTCTTATCCCTGTCCATCAGCTGGACGCTACCATGCCTGACGATAAGCATGCCTACGTCACAATACACACGCTTGCTCATGCTGCAATTATTCACCTGTATTACCCTTTCGGCCACGAAGATGCCGTTGCATACGA
Organism: Chalciporus piperatus; assembly: GCA_038093975.1. NCBI lineage: Eukaryota > Fungi > Basidiomycota > Agaricomycetes > Boletales > Boletaceae > Chalciporus > Chalciporus piperatus. Next base: position 74,550 of record JBBPTG010000024.1, read on the forward strand.
CAAGTGTCTTCAGGCCGCGCGGTGCTGTGTTTCCATCGTCAAACATCTTGCTGAGGCAGAATATGATTTCCTCGACCCGATCCTTGGAGTAAGTTTACCAGTTGTGTGTTCCAGGGACAATTGACTCAATTCTTCCTTCGTAGCCTTGCTGGACATGCGCTATTGATACGTTGATTCGCGAATTGAACCTAGTCGAAACATCCTGGCCAATTGTCAGCAGTACCGACGTCCGCAGTGAAATTGGCACTCTGCTTTATGCCATGACCACTCTTGGCTCCCGATACCCACTACTTGGGTACTCTGTCGCCAAAGTACAAAAAAGATTATCGGGACTATAACTGAATGGACCACGCCATTGCCCCTTACAACCACATGGACTGTTTTGCACGAACATTTTGGGCATTCGGTTCGTTCTCCGCCCCTTCGTGGACATTAGGACAATCTACCTTTCGGACTTTCTTTGATTTCGACTATAACGCTCTTCGAGTTTCGTGTATTTGCATTTCTACCCGTTTTACGAACTCCACGTATCGTTGGACTCTATTTGGTATCTTCCGTGGACTTTCCTCAGCTCGGACATTGCTATCTATATAGATTGCGGACTTTCATCACGACTTCTTGCACATTATCATTCCAAGATCCTCTAATCGTTGCGCTAATCTATATTTTATATCTCGTTCATACCTTTTACCACTGTGTTGCTATTACCGTTATCACGATCCCTCTCTCCAGCGATTCGGACTTTTTTTCTCGGACTGCCTTCGGGCTCGTACACTACGGACTACATTCCCGGCGATCTTTGTACTGGTACATGCAGTCTAATCCAGAAAACCAACCAAGGAAAATACGGACTTTCGTATGTACATACAACATTCGACTTCGATACGTTGGACGATCTTCGTACTTTTCGAGCTCGTAGTAATGATGTTTTCCTCGATGAGCCGTTGAGAATAAATTTGGATGACCTACGTCGAAGTCCGTCAGCCCCATAGTTTCACCCACACATGTTTTGACTTCTAGCTTTGACCTCCAGGCAAGTTGTCCTCAGTGGCTTTCACTGGGTCTTCATCTTGGTAGGCAGCAGGGGAGACCAAGTCTTACGCGGACGTCGTACGTAAGTGATGGCTTGCGTTCATCTTCTTCAAGTTTAGTCTGGGAAGCGACTCGCGGCAACAACCTCTACGAGTAACCACTTTGCAGTCTTGGCCTAGTTGGCCTGTCACAGGCAGATAGGGCCCTTATACCCCACCCAGAACCCGTTAATATCACTGCGTAAAGGATCGAAAACAACCCAACATGTCAAATCACTCCGAAGACCATGGCGGCTCGTCGGTCGCATCTTCCATCTACAGCATTTCACCCGCTGTTATCGCGTCTTCCTTTGTCGGCTCTCCAGACCAGATTACTGGAAACGGAGAGCCAAGCACGCCTCGTGATCGTCGAGTGCCGTCACTTGCAAGTTTGCCTGGCCAGACCCCTCGGCCAATTCTCCAACGTCGCAGCCTTTCTTATAACACCAACAACCGTGCATCCCCTGCTCCTACAAATAGTGGCGCACCGCGTACGCCTACGCATGCAAGACTTTCGATAGGTTCTCTACCATCACGCGGACATCAGTGGTCACTTTTTGGACAACTCATGGAGAACGAAGGTCAACTTCGAAGTCCTGTAGGCGTTTCGTACAGACCGAAACGCACCTCCTCCGATCGACCCTCCCAGGTCTCTTCTGTCGCTCAGTCGCCGCTCGAGAGTTGGACAAGCGACCTCCGCCCTGTGAGTTTGCAGTCGTCCGCGCAACCACAGACTAGGAGCGATCGAGACCTTGCCTCCGAGCAAGATCTTTTCACGGACGACGAAGAATCTGAAGACGGCTCCGAACAAACAGCCACCACTGCGACACGTGCGTCTCGCACGACGTTTATAAGTCGCTGGCTTCCGTCTGGAATGCCTACAATACCTCTACTGTGGAAAAATATACTCAAGTGCTCAATATCATATTTCCTCGCATCTCTGTTCACGTTCCATCCATCGTTATCTCGTTTTCTTGGAGATTTGATATCATACGGACCTGGGGATGGAAGACCATCCCCATCTGGACACATGGTTGCAACAATGTAAATTGACTGTTTTTTTTTTTTGGTCTACGACTTGGGGTACTGATGTCAATCCTAGTGCTGTGTATTATAACCCTGCGAAGACTATTGGAGGGATGTTTGAAGCTGATTCTTTCTGCATGGCAGCATGGTTGTATTCTGCGATGGTATCCCTCAGTGGCATGTCTTTGTTTTGGTGGCTCGATGTGAAGCCGGGATGGGACACATTAGCCGACTTTGTACCTATTCTATGGGTGGGGTTGTCGGTATGGGGGCTGACATGGATGAAAGTTTGGATGGCGAAACCAAGTTTCAACTCAGGCAAGTGATTGGTGGCCTTTGACAGAATTGCTGACAATTGATCCTTTACAGCATGCTCCATGGCAGCAACCATTCTGTTCATTGTGTAGGTGGTGGAAGCTCATTTTGAAGTTTGGCTAATTTCCATCACAGAATGGTGAAGGAGGGCACCTGGGAAACGCTTCTCATTGTATCGTCTATCGTGCTCGTGGGGATCCTCATTTCGAACCTGGTCTGCTTTTCGATATGGCCGCAGAGCGCCACCTACAATCTTCAAGTCGACATGACGAAGACCCTGGATTCCTTTTCAACGCTCCTCGGGATCATCACCAACACGTTCCTACTCGAGGAACCTATCCGAAAGCCGAGTAACGAGAAGATGCAACGAGCGGTGGAGAATCACCAGTCTTCTTTCACTGGTCTGAAGAAGAGCCTCGCCGAGGCGCGCTCGGAGTGGTTCGGTATCTTGGACGAAAGGGACAGTAATCTATCCAAGCAAGCATACGGGGATGCAGTCGATAGTCTTACACGCCTCGCTCAGCATCTCAACGGTCTCAGAAGTGGAACGAGACTACAATACGAATTGTCCAAGGCGCAAAGCGAAGGCAAGATTGTGCTTCGCCGTCCATCTGCGCAGCACGCTGCTGCATCGCAACTCAAAGGGAAGACCCAGCATTCCGTTAGCTCGCAAGCAGACGACCCCGAAGAGGCTCTGCTACGAACGGCCGCCGAGATGTTCGGCGATCTTGTGGATGATGTTGGTCCGCCATTGAAAGCACTATCGGTGAGTCATTGCATGGGATCTAATACTTGGGTATGGTCCTGAGACTTTTGATTAGAATGCATCCACGTCGTGCCTCGAGCGGTTACGTGAAGCTTTCGTGAACAGCCAAAATGCTCAGCAGTATAAAATGATGCAGCCACAAGATTTTCATAAAATCATCGACGACATTGATCGGGCCCTGTTTAGTTTTGAGAGTACCTCGAACCACGCGGTCTTGCGTCTGTATAGGCGAAGCAACTTTGCTCATCAGTCTTCGTCGGACGAGAATCCATTGCTGACAGAGAGCGAACATGAGCACATATTCCTTATTTATTAGTCAGTTACTTCCGTTTTTCCGCCTCCAACTTTCACGTTAACGTCCCTGTTTAGTTTTATTTTTACTCTCCAGGAGTTCGCCGGGGAGTTGATGTCCCTTGCCGATGCTATGCGAAGAATCTACGCAGTGGAGTTAGCCCGGTTCTCCAGACGTGGTTGGTTTGGACGTTATTTCATCAACGGACCAAAGTCTTTCATTTCGTATATCCGGTCGTTCCGACGGCGTGCATCTTCGGAAAAGAAATCTCGGGCCGGTTTGCGTCGCATCTGTGAGCACGGACCAACTCCTCTAATATTTGGAATTGACAACATGAAAACAGCAACATACTTCCATGCTGACCGACATCCTAAAGTATCATTCCCAAAGGTACAGCCTCATGCGCCCAACACGATGCTGACACCCGATCGCTCGAACCTCACCTTAATCGAGCGAGTTCTCCGATCATTATGGGACCTGGGGGATCAACTGAGGGATCGAAACATCAAGTATGCATTCAAGGTTGGGATTTCGACCGCTATGCTTGCTGCCCCAGCGTTTTTCAATGCAACACGTCCTCTATTTACGGAGTACAGGGGAGAATGGGCGCTCATATCTGTATGTTTTGGGTGCGGCCTCAAGGTATTCCGGAACCTAATTAATTCGCCCTCCAGTGCTTCGTTGTAATGTCCCCCACGATTGGAGCTGTAAGTTCTTTTCAACTAAGATTAGGATGCTGATTGATGCTGATTGTGATGTTCTAAGACCAACTACTTGGGTGTTCATCGTGCGCTGGGAACTCTGTACAGTAAATCCTATTGCAAAACAGCACTGGTACTAACCTAAGCCTAGATTTGGCGCCGTCGTCGCGGCCGGTATATACACTCTCTTCCCGGAGAACGGGATCGTATTGTCGATATTTGGGTTCTTCTTCTCATTACCGTGCTTCTACTACATTGTTGCAAAGCCGGAGTACGCTACCACCGGGCGGTTTGTGCTCTTAGCATATAATCTAACGTGCCTATACGCGTACGTACAACCCCATGATTCGCTTTCTTTCGCTGATCCCCCTTTTCCTGCAGATTCAACCTCCGGGGGGATGATGATGTCTCTGTTCTGGACATCGCCTTCCACCGATTCACCGCCGTCACTGTTGGAGTGATCTGGGCCCTCCTTGCATCTCGCTTATGGTGGCCATCAGAAGCTAGAAGAGAATTGAGCAAAGGTCTTGGAGAGTAAGTGAGCGGAACACGAACTCTGCTCTTGCTTACCGTCGCGTGAATAGGTTTTGCCTGAACATTGGTTGGCTATACACTCGTTTAGTAGCCTCAAACTCTGGCTTAGGCGATTATTTCGACGACTTTGTGCCTGATCAAGCACACAACGGATCGCGTAGTCCAGGTGAAACTACCCCATTGCTCTCCAAGTCCGCTAGTGCACAGCTTAGTGGCTCCATCCACGAGTTCATGGCTATGTAGGCAGTGTTCCATTATGATTTCATTAAGTCCTATCTCTAATCTCAGGCATTTGTATTCACATCCAGGGAACTTCATCTCCAAATCAAACTGATCGAACTGCAGGGGCTACTGGCTCAGACGCAACACGAACCGCGGTTGAAAGGACCGTTCCCTATTTTGCTATACCGCTCGATTTTGACTAGTCTGCAAACCATATTGGACAAGCTTCATAGCATGCGTTGCGTTACCACGCGAGAGGAATGGTGTGTCATCTTGTTTTGCGCCCGAATGTTCTATTCTTAGCATATCTGATACCTTTTCTAGGTTCACGGTGAGTTCTAGCAACCAACGTTCTTGATGTGCTCCTTATTGTCTTTCTAGACTGTGAGAAAGGATTTCATTCTCCCCGTCAACAAGGAACGGCGGGAGATGGTCGGCAACATCATTCTTTGTTTTTCGACGTTGGCATCCGCGTTCCGTTTGAAAGCTCCATTGCCCCCATATCTGCCACCTGCAGAAAAGGCCCGAGAACGCCTGGCAAGTTTTACAGACTCCTGTGGCATAAAAAACCCCTTGACATATGTTGACAGGTCGACGCAATCAGGAAATTGGACGTAGTTAAAAACCGCGATGTGAAAGCATCGAGGCAACTGCTTTTCTTCGCCTACGCCCTCAGCATGAAAGGTGTCACCCAAGAACTGGACTACCTTGGACGAACGCTGCAAGATGCTTTCGGAGTCATCGGACAATCCGCTGAAGAGTTTGATGCATTGTTTGTGGACAATGTCAGAAGGGATAGTGGGTCCTTGCTGTGGGTCTGATGGGGTGCGATTCCTGTTTCGTGGACGGCGTAACGACATACCGTATGATGGAATGCAAGACATTCATATTGATTCATTTGCCAGTTGGTGGTGAGCTCCGAGTCCTTGTGGGCTATGCATGTCGAGTCCCGGATAACGCACGCGTTTGATGAAAAGGCTCGCGTCACCCTCGTGGCATGTCGTCATTACTCCTCTTGGAAGGCCGAGTTATCGTACATACTACATGTCGAGTTCGAGGTACGTCATGCACTGACTGAACAACATTTGGTACAGCTCAATTGCCCACGCTCTTCAATCATTCGATCCTGGTGTCTTGTTTTCTCCGCATAATGACTAGTCACGCAAACCCACCTTGCCCGAGTAGCGAGGTAACCCGGACGGATCATCTAACGATTAGAAGGGAATGTCCAGGGATCTACTCTAGCCCTAGCCCTAGCCCTTGACCGATCACCAAGGGTCTGCTGTTCCATGAGAACTTGGGGGTAGACCCTTATCCTATTGCAGGCAGGTTTTCGGGAACGAACCCATCCAAGAGCCTCGTCAGATCTCTATATGGTATGTAAGAAAATGTACCTCCCTGTTGTCCACATGCACTGCCGCCCCAAACTAGCATTTGTATCCCCGGTTGTCCTGGGGTTTACTGTGACTCTATCGTGACCCAACGAACGACTTATCGTTCCGCTCCATGCAACCTCGCGTGCTCGCTCGGTCACGTTGTCGGGTTTGCATAATAAAGAATCCCGCCAAACATGACGCACGGCGGCCTCCTCGTTGGAGATAACGCTTCCAGCCTCTTCGTTCTCATTCGCGAAGTGATGAGATTACGCCCCAGTTGTTATTGGCGGAGGCGGAGCGAGGGTGGAGGATATAGACTAGCTTCGTCGTGGAAGCTGCGCTGCGGTCGCCGTTTTCAGTCTGCGCCTGGCTTTTTATACCTTCTCTCTCTCTTGTACTCGTTCCTCTCACTAAGTCCCCCGTTACCCTTTTTCTTTCACCACCGTTACGAGTGTTATGGCCGAGTCAACCGCCTCACCAAAGGACGAACCAGCCGCCCAACCCGCCGATGTGGCTCAAGAACAACGAGCCAAAGCAGAAGCGCTCACCGTCGAGATCACAGGTGCAACAGCTTTCCCCTAAACACAACGACTTGGACAAACGTCCCGTTGGCTGATCATGACGTATGTTTACCCTCACAGACATCAAAGCCAGCGGACTCCCCGCCAAAATTGGCTTCTTTCGCGGCCTTTTCTACGTCAGAGTCAAGGGTGGTAGGGGAGTCTCGCAGAGGACAAAGACGGCCAAGTACATCGAGGGTGATGATTTCGTGGCGAAGTGGGATGACACTGTGAAACTGTGAGTCGTGAATGAAATCTTCTCGTGTGGTGGTGAATACTCGAGTGGGAGTGACTACTGACGCACACACACATACAACTTGAATCGCCACCGCGAACGGGACGGCAGGTCGGGTATCGAGACGTCCAAAGTTGAGATCGAAGTGTATGCTCGAAGATTCTTCTTCAGCTACAAGCTCATCAAGAAGACAGAGAGCAAGGAAAGCTTGGCCGACTTGCTTGAACACTCCGAGACACGTGCGTCTGCCCCCCCCCTACTATACGCCTCCCCGAGTCGACCGCTTTGGGCCCTTGACACCGTCGCTAACGACATGCTGCAGCGATCGAACTCGAGCTCCTTGAGGAGGGTCAAGCGGCAGGCCAACTCATGTTTAGGATCAGCAAGAGCCCAGGTGGAGCTGCGCGCGTCGAAATTCCACCTGCAACAGAGGAGTCACCAAGTCCCTCGTCCACTTCCACTCCAGCACCCGCAGCTTCGATCCCAGGCAGCCCAAGGCAAGAGCCTTAGGGTGCACGCACTAGTAAACCATGAGGCTCGAGGCCTGGCGGCAGCAGCATTATTATTACGCCGCACAGACTGTGATGGTCTCAATGTCCGCGTTCGCATGTCAATGATATTCGGAAAGCTCACATACACACACACACACCTTCCTTATTATCTTGGATAATGCCACCACTAATCTCAGAAGAGTCAGCGGGCATGAGCACTGATAGTGCCATGCTCGACCTTCGTTGTGAGAGTGGAGCTATTGCCTTGAACGATATGCTAGCCTGTACCTGGAATTGAGCAGGGAGCTATGTCATTCACTTGTACACAGATATGATGGCCGGATTTCATGGATTTTGCCAGACTGCTCGTGCACTTTTTAAAACACAACATTCCTGTTGTAGTCTATCAGGGATATGAGTGCACCAATTGAATATGAAGATACCGAACCACCAGAGTGCAATAGGAGGCCACCTCTGACGTTCATTGTATTAGTATTAGTTACTTGGAAAAAGGTCCTTCGAGAAGGCTGAGATGAGCAGGGGAACGTCCATTGGATCTGCAAAATACAAATGTCGATACAAATGTCTACAACCGAATGGTATTAAACGACAGACGACCAGGGAAAGGCGGCACGCAAGTAACTCCCTGTTATAAAACTGGATACACGACGCCAGTGATTATAAAGGGTAACAGATGGCGAAGATATGTTACGTCCTCACCTAGTGAAAAAAACGGAGATACGGTATCTAATCGAATCCTTCAACAGCAACGTTCCAGGTCCACCGTCCTTCAAGGTATCCCTTGGCTGTATCTTCTAACATGATCTCGTTACGCTTTGAGACATATACCTGATCGCGAGAGTTGATCGAGTCAAGGTCAGAAGAGATGGGCGTCGGCACCTACCGTCTTATCAGTCACCTTCTGACGCAGGGTGGATATGGCATCAGCATCGATTGGGGATTCCAGTAACTCTGACAAATCCTCTACAGCCCTCTCGAGGTCCCTGCGAGGCCGCATCACAGAAAGTCAGCGATGAACGAACGAGAAAACTCCAAGAAGCATACCTTTGATTGTCCTCAAAGAGCTCCTTCTCGTTACTCCTCTCGAGGTAGTACGCCATCGCGTACGTCCACTTCAGTGTCATGCGACACTTCTCCACCTCGTCAACGGCCTTCTTCATGAACTGTACCTCAATCCACGTCAAAGCTGACGTGATCTGCATCTCTTCCATCTTCTGCTCGGTCATGTTATATAGTTCGACGGACAGCTTCGCAGATTGTTCGTGGTTTGCCCACCGGTTGTAGTACTGCGGAGAATATGAGCCATAGGAAGAGTAGGAAGTCGGTCAGACGCACGTGTAGGTAGCGCTCTAGGGAGGCCCTGCTCTGCGATTGAGCGTCTCGGGCGTCGACGCCCGTCTTCTCATCGAATCGATTACACGAGTACCAGGCCGTGCCGTGCTCTGACCAAGGTCCTGAAGAAGGCGTAGCATACAGGCCACTATAAGCGACGTCAAACATTGCTTACCCATGCACACCCAGCAGAATTCGTGTTTGCATTTCTTGCAAGTCATGTGGCTAACAAAGGTCGGTCAGAAAACGATCCAGGACATCCGGGATTGTCGATGAAAACGTACTTGCAACCTCCGTTCTTCTCGATCGTGCTCTGGCATTTAGGACACTCCTTAGTGTTGCTCTTGATCCAGTTCGCAGTCTCACTATCGTCCCGACACTTCTTCAACCACATCTTTGCCACACCACAAATAACCGGTCGATGATCGCTCTCGATCGAGCAGCCAAAGCAGAATTTATGTGGGGAATTCGCGTCCGCGCCACAACAGACCGTCGGAACGACTACGGTGAGCGCGCTCTTGGAAGCAGCGGTAGGACAAGAGACTGTAAATGTACACGATGGATAAGGACAGTACTTGAGGTTGGGGTTTGAACCGACAAAGTGTCGGGCAAGGAGTTCATGGAAGCGCTCCCAAGTTGCAGTATCGTCCGCTAGAGCGGTACGGACGAATGAATCTGGTGCGATGAGGGAGCAACCCTCGGCCATGCATCTGATCGTGTGCTCGCCTTCTTCTCGGACCTTGGACGTGATATAAGCGTTCCAACATCCAGCACAGAAGGCGTGATCACACGGGAGGGCCGAGAACGCCGATTGTGAGTCGTCATAGCAGATAGGACAGACGAAAGGCTCCGGTTTTGGTGCTGGTGCTGTGTCAGCATGAGTCGTTAGTCGACAGGGCCGAGGACCGAATGATGAGTCAAACATACCTGGTGTTAGCCGCGAGGGTCGGCGGAGAGCACCCGGCCGAGTGCTTGACGAACTGCCTTGGGAGCGTTCTGGGCCTGCCGCTGATGAAGGAGGTGATTTGGGTGCAAGGGATATTCCTGCTGCAATAGACACTGCTGAAGCGTTATCCATGTACTTCTCTATCAGACGCTCTTTGTTCCAGTTCATGTAGCGTAAGAGCATTGAGGCTGTACTAGCCTATAGGAGAAGAAAGGATAAACAAATAAATATACCAAAGACCATGTGTAACGCACATCTACACCAAAGATCCCACTGATGTGCTCGATGTCGGCCGCCATAAGCTTCCCGACAGCGGATTGGGGGAGTGACTCATGCTCGACTTCATAAGTTTTGCGGGTGGCACGCTGCGGAATCTTGAAGTCGTCCCCAAATGCATCCATATCCATCTCCTCGTCAGAAGGTGCTGAGCCTGACAGCCAGGAGGGCAGACCGTGTCAGCAGGAGACTATATGGGGTGTGGCTCACGGGAGGAAGGTACTGACCGTCTTCCTGTATGCTCATCATGTCTTCGTCTTCATCGTAGTAGTCGACGTCCTCGTCGGAATATTCGTAGTCTGAAGACATCGTTTAGTCGTTCGTCGCTGTCTCAGACGGTGAGCAAGGGTGAGTCGTTCTTGGGGTAACTTTCAGTCACAGAATCGATCAGGCTTGCTTACGCGATCAAGCAGTGCCGCTGGTTATAACCGTGAGAATAAACGAAGGATCATCTGACCGTGGGATACGTTATATGCACGTGACTTGTAACTCTCTTTTTATTTTTTTTGTGACTCGAATAGGAAAGACATAATCGATCCGATTCAAAAAGGCGGATGCTGCTTCGGAGATGGATCAATCAAGCTCGCACTACTCTCCGCCATCACCAGGCTGTATCCCAAATTCATAGATTCGATCGGATACCAACTTTCAGAACTAGAACAATGGCGACAGAATCTACAGGAACCCACAAGGATCCACTCACCGGCGAAATGATCTCCAAGACGTGCGTATCTTGTGCTCACTCGACGTGCTGAATGTCATCGAAATCGCATGTCACACAGGGAGCTCAAGCGCCGTGAAAAGCAGCGCGAAAAGGAGGCAAAGAAGGCTGAAAAGGCTGCAGCTGCCCCTCAGGATGGTTCTGCCAAAACTGCTGGTCCCAATGAAGATGACTTGAACCCTAACGTGAGTCATCTGACCCCTCGAGGTTGTCCTCCTTTTCTGATAGACGCGTCGGGGTCAGCAATACTTTGAGCTTCGTTCGAGGGCGATCTTGAAGCTCAAGGAGACTCAAGATCCTAGCCCATACCCCCACAAGTTCAACGTCTCCAAGTCGATCACCGACTTCATCCGGGAGTACGGAAAGGACGGGTTGATTGCACCTGGGAACAAGCTCGAAGGTGTTCAAGTTAACTTGGCTGGACGTATACATAACATCCGGAGCAGCGGCAACAAGCTCAAATTTTACGACCTTCACGGCGAAGGCCAGCACGTGCAGATTCTTGCAAACGTCCGGTAAGTTTTGTCGCACTCCTCTTATCACATTTTTAATGAAAGCGTTCCAGAGATGCCGCCGATGAACAGAAATTCATGTCCACACAACAGATCTTCCGTAGGGGTGACATCGTTGGTGTCGTTGGCATTCCGTCACGTTCCAACAAGGGAGAACTATCCATCTCGCCCTCCGAAATGGTCCTTCTCGCACCCAACCTTCATCAACTTCCCTCTGGTCACTTCGGTCTCAAGGACCAAGAAACCAGATACAGGAAGCGTTATCTCGACCTTATCCTCTCCGACGATACCCGTCGCATTTTCATCGCTCGTTCCAAGATCATAAACTATCTCCGTCGGTATCTAGACAACCTTGGTTTCCTCGAAGTCGAGACCCCCATGACGAGCATTCTCGCTGGCGGTGCCACCGCGAAGCCGTTCATCACACATCACAATGACCTCAACCTTGACTTGTACCTCCGTGTTGCTCCCGAGCTGTACCTCAAGGAACTCACCGTCGGTGGACTTGACCGTGTATACGAGATCGGTCGTGTGTTCAGAAACGAAGGTATCGATCTCACCCACAACCCCGAATTCACCCTTTGTGAGTTCTATATGGCGTATGCGGATATGTACGATATCATGGAGATCACGGAGGACTTGATCGAAGGGATGGTCATGTACCTGAACGACGGAAGCACGGTCATGAAGTACCACCCCGAAGGAAAGGACGGAAAGGAGCTCGTGATGGATTTCAAGACTCCTTGGAAGAGATATGACATGATAGAGACACTCGAGGAGAAGATGGGTGTCAAGTTCCCTCCTAGCGATACTCTGCATACTCCCGAAGCCGCCAAGTTCCTCAGAGACCTCTGCCAGAAGGTAATTTCCCTCCGCGATTTCATGAACACATTCTGAAAGGCATCTTTGTAGCACAACGTCGACTGCTCTGAACCTCGCACGAGTGCTCGTCTCCTTGACAAGGTGAGGCGTCGCTGTGTATTCCACACCTGATTGCTCATCAACATGTCTTTCAGCTCGTTGGTGAATTCATCGAGCCCCTTTGCATATCCCCCGCTTTCATCGGTACGTTACTTTGCCCGTCCCCTTCCCTCATGCCCGGCCTGACTCATTCCACCCAGTCGGCCACCCTCAAGTGATGTCCCCTCTGGCCAAGGGCCACCGATCCCGCCCCGGTCTCTGCGAACGTTTCGAAGCCTTCCTGTGCGGCAAAGAAATTTGCAACGCCTACACCGAATTGAACGACCCCTTTGAACAACGGCTGCGTTTCGAGGAACAAGCCCGACAGAAGGAACAGGGCGACGACGAGGCACAGCCTATCGACGAGACGTTCGTGAATGCGTAAGTCGTCGTCTCCAATACGATATATTTTGGGGGGGCTTAGAAATGTGTGTCATTCGATAGGCTGGAGCACGGTCTTCCTCCGACTGGTGGTTGGGGAATGGGTATCGACCGTTTGGTCATGTTCCTCACCGACTCTCCGAGTAAGCTCTCCCGTTGTCGTCTTTCTCTGTCGAGTTGTTTTATTGACGTGATTCACGCAGACATCAAGGAGGTGTTGTTGTTCCCTGCTATGAAGCCACTCGAGACGAGCTCGAATCCGAGCGGCCCGAATGGACCTGTTGCATAATTGAGGAGCGAGCTTGAACGGGAGCGTGGTGAGGCACCGTTAGATAGACTTAATGATAGGCGGTTTGGAGCCAAAAATGTGTATTATCTCGTAGAGGGTGTGTAATCCTCGATCTCATAATGGGGGTTCAGTCGAATGGGTAAACGACTAAGACTATCACTGAGTGATATATTATGTGTATGCGGGAGGAGACGACGCCTGTTGACGCCAACGGAAAATGGAATTGAAGGAGAGAGGGACTGCAACGAGAGAGATGTACCATCCACGAAGCGATGAAGTGTCATTTTCCAACATGAGACAGGAATCAGAAATATGTCCGAACGCAAAGTTATCAATTTTGAAGTAGTGCCTCGGCCCGGGCAGATCTCGGGATGATCTGGTAGTCGAATGGTTTGGGGTGACTATCAAGCAGAAACTCCGGCGTTTAGTGACATGCATAACGTGATCGAATACTGCAAGGTTTCACTCACGATACTGTACCGGAGGTGACGTCGTGTTCTGGGATGACTTCGACGCCGTTGACGACTTTCCTCGATACCTTCAGGGTAGCGAGTGACATGGCGACCGAGATGAAGATGTTTGATTCGGCGAGGTGAAGACCTGAAAGGTGTGCGCATCGATCAGCAAAAACGAGCATGGAGATCGACGAGCTCATAATAGCAGCGACTCACCTGGGCAAACCCTAGTACGATGCAACGCGAAAGAAGCATCATTAGCAAAAGCCATGTTTTGGACAATCGCGTGGGGTGCACCTACCTCCGTCCATAGCCGAAACATGCGATCTGAGGATCAGGTTGGGGGTTAGGCCCAAGGTACCGCTCAGGTCGGAATACATGTGGATCGGGATACACATTCTCGTCATGGAGAATTGCCCTGTGCAAAGCGTCGGAGGTTGAGGAACTCGAATGACGATAGAGGATCAGGGACACACTTACCAGGCGTTTCCGATTATGTATGACCCCTTGGGGATGAGGTACCCATTGTAATACATATCTTCAGTTGCAACGTGAGGCACGCCGAGCGGTGCGACAAGGTGCCAACGAAGGACCTCTTTGCAGACCGCGTTTACGTATGGAAGTGAATCGCGGTCTTCAAAAGATGGAAGCCTGTCGGTGCCAACCACAGCGTCGAGCTCTGCCCACGCCTTCTCTTGTACTTCTGGGTAAATGACCAATGCGAGGAAGAACGAATATAGGGATGAGACGACCTGCATGCGATTCGTGGTCGGCACTTTTTCTGGGAGGTATATCACTCACCGTGTCAGCACCACCCAGATATGCGCTGAATGCAGTCCACATGATGATGTCTTCTTCCTGTGGATTCACACCATCGCCAAGCAGCTTGGTTGTAAACGAAGGGATCGCTGTCCCAGCCGCCTTGGATTCCATGAGACACACATTTCTTGGCCCTAAGAACCCATACACTGCGTACCATTTGCTCCGTGACGTATTGATGAGGCTTTTGTAAAGTTTCCAATACAAGTGCCTTGTATCTTTTTGCATCTCGCAGGAAACCTGCTCCCGGGAACCATTCTGGTAGATAACGTACTGCAAACCGATTCAGCACACTTCCACGGAACAGTCAAATTAGATCTATCCTTACAAACAGGTACAAGGTCGACCATATACGCGCCAGGTGCCGTCACCATTGAGAGGTTCTCCATTGCCTTGTCAGCCAACTCGACGAGCGGATCGCCAGTGCCTTTGACTGGGTATCCGTAGATCACCTTCAGGATGATACCACCAGCGGTTCTACGACCATGAATGGATATGAAGAGCGACACTTGTCCTTGGGGTAAAAGTTTGCTCACGTTCGGATATGCGCAAGCAGCTCCTCAGGCTGTTTTGCCACATTGCGTACAAACCGCCTTGTTTCCCCATCTACAATCGGATGGAATGTCGCAGTTGTACCCCTGCTCCCAAATAGGCGCGAGAAGTGCTTGCGGTAGGCACGGAACCGCTCGTTGTACATGACGAAAAGGAATCCGTACTTCCACCCGACGAGTTCGCATGCCATTATCATGTGGGGTCGGTCGGAGGATTTTGCGCTTTGTTTCTCGAGGATTTCGGAAACGACCTTGTACGAGTTGAGAATGACGTATCGAGTGCCTAGGACACTTATTGACGAAATTTCCCCTGAGTGCAATATCATGTCCATGAATCTACGGCTGGACTATGGAGAATACTGACCGTATTTCCTTCCCAAAGCCGCAAACGCCAGCCAAGTTTGCTCTGCAGGGACATCGAGGAGGTTACCGATTAACGGCCACCCAGAGGGTCCAGGAGGTAGAGGACCGGCCTTCCTTGAATCAAGCAGCTTCTTGATAGTATAGAGCCCTGCTCCGAAGAGACAGACGTCCAAAACCGAGATTACCTGGGCCATGGATGAAGAAGCAGAGGGATGAGATGGGAAATCGCTAAATGCTGGACGAGTTAAATATCTTGTTAGGCAGTCTGTTGGGACGAAAACACCGAATCCAGCGGTGCCCTAAGACTCCCATAAGGGATAACATACCACGCCGCGGATGCACTGGCACTGGAACCTCGACCATATGGGTTCTGATGACTGCCTGGGAAATTTGCAGGACGTACCGAACAGACCCTTACGGGACGGAATGAATGGGGCTCCGGATACGTAGTCTCGTCGTGGAGGATCCACCTTTCACACACATGCCGTCATCAAGAGTCGTCTCCTGGACGACTTCAAGTTGGCGCTCTGTTTCTCGAGAAGTTCGGATATTGCATTGTTCGAGTTGAGAAAGACATAGCATAGCAACTTGAGTGACCAGGATGCTTATAGACGAAATGACCCCTGATAACAAGCTCGTGGCGGTTCCTCCTTTACAGCCTAGAACACTGACCGTATTTTTTCCCCCAGGCTGCGAAGTCGAGCCAGGTTTTCTCAGAAGAGATCTCGAAAAGATTACGGATGATCGGCCATCTAGCAGGTCCAGGTGCTTCGGAAGAGCCTCCGACCTGAGGGGTGGCGGTCTTCGCATCGAGTAGTAGCCTCTAGGTACAGCCCCCTCCAAAGAGACAAACGTCCAAGAGTGCTGCGTCATTGGTTATGGAGAGGAAGAAGGGAGGAGTCTAAGAAACGCTGTCTCTATTATACTGAGGCTGAGTTTGCGCACTCGGCTAGTAGGCTGGACCTGATGAGGTGCCAGCACAACTTACACCCGAACATTCCTTGGCGTCAACGGTCAAGGTCAGGGTCATGATGCACAATGGCTGGTCAAAGCCATCAGGCCTCAGATCCCTTTACGGCGGTTTGCGCGCCTACTTATACTTATCTGATCACAGATCAACTTGGGGTAAAAGCGACAATTTTCGTTGGTTCCACCGCTAACAATGTGTGATGGATCTACGGGTAAGTCTTCATCTGGCTCAAACCAATTTCCACCACCGGGAGATGGAGACATGGTTTCTACTACATCTCCTGTCGGAAGACACGATCTCTCTTTGGCGTGCGTATCCCTATCATGAAGGAAAGGATGTGTACTCACACCTTGTTATTCCAACCCAGACAATCTACTGCACCTCAGGATCCCCCTGCCATTGAAGCCCGCTCTGAGCATAGGCAGACTATTCCGTCGTATCTACACCAGATCAGTCATTCTGAGGATGACGACCCCTTCTCCCGTCCACGCAGACACCAGATTACCCCAAGCATTTCGGTTTCACGCCAACAACTGATAGAGGCCTGTGTCGATTATGTCTTCAACTCCCTTCCTACTCACCTTCTCCGCATCGCTGACATGAAAATCGTCACACGGAACGAGATATGGGATTCCGAGAGGTCGCGGATAGAAGGCATTTCCGATGAAGAACTGAGCGATTTGAGGTATGAGTACTCGAAATCGCTCGGATGGCACTGGGTCGGCTTTCTTGAGAAAAACTGGTACGAGGTTAGACGATGCCGAGCTCTGTCGAGAAAATTTCTGACGCCCTCGAAAGGAATGCGCCAAGGATATGTTCAAGTTTGCGATATTCTCGCACAGATGGGGTGAACGCGAGCCCCAGTTTCAAGGGATGTCTACGCAGACGCACCCGAGACCTGTCCCAAGCGGACCAGGATACGAGAAACTGCTCAATCTTTGTGAAAAAGCTCGAAGAGACTCTAATTGTCAGTATGTCTGGTCGGACACTTGCTGCATCAACAAGGAGAGCAGCTCAGAACTGGAGGAAGCGATTCGCTCCATGTTCCGGTGGTACAGACTCGCACACGTCTGTATTGTCCATCTGGCACAGTCTTTGACTGTCGACGATTTTGACCTCGACCCGTGGTTCACGAGAGGCTGGACTCTGCAGGAACTTTTGGCACCGAACAAAACGAGGTTTTATGGGAGAGATTGGAATCCTATTTGCCCCGAAGCCTCCGACAATGGTGATAAAGACAACGAGGTCATCATGAGGGCCATCACCAGAGTAACGGGGATCCCAGAAATGTATCTCCAGAAATTCCAACCTTCATGTGACCTCGTGGCAGACATTATGAAATGGGCATCAAAGCGCAAGACGACACGCATGGAAGACATCGCTTACTCCCTTCTCGGTCTCTTCAACATCAGCATACCCATCGCTTACGGCGAGGGACATCGAGCGTTCTATCGTTTGATGATCGCTCTCGCAAACGAATGCGTCACACCTGCGTTCTTCGCCTGGGCTGGACGACCTTCCCAGTTCTCCGACGCCTTACCCTCGTCCCCATCATGTTACTCTAGAATCACCACCGATCTCGTCAACCGGGGAGGCACTGGCGACCCCTCATACGAAGTCACCAAGCTCGGGGTGGCGGTCAAACTCGTCATGTTTCCGGCCCATCGTAAACTGAAACTAGAAGGTGGATTCCATGTCGGAACGATGTGGTATTTCGACGACCACGTACCCCTGGAATCGTTCACGGTCAGCGGTGGTACAGCGGCCGTGCTTCCGTTCAACGAATCCGTCGAAGAGGATGATGCGCTCGATTATAGAATCGGAATCGTCAACGTTGCATACCCCGACTCACCACTGGCGGACAGTCCTGGAGAATCGGGTGAGATAGTACATGGAAAACAGTACTTTGGTTTCTTGCTGTCGAGAGCAAAGTGGGGATGGCGGAAACTTAGCACGGATTTCGTTATCTCCTTGAATTGCTACGGGGATGTGACGAAGCAGGCAGAGACGGTACTTGTTTTGCATGATGCCTATTAAGTACTAGCAAAAGCCCGTACCTTTGCAATCTCCATAGTCAAACCCAAGAGTCAGGATGTCATATTATAGATTCTGCTAGGACTTATTCTTGACCTTGTTCATGGAAGCACGAAGCGAATGAAGTCCTAATGATCGCATCTATTGAAGTTCGTCAACTATACTACATTCTCCACTTCCCAGAGTGTAATAAAACAAAACACACATTCAACTGGGCACGCAGTGGAGATCGCGAAAAAAGAGAACACAAAACGAAACGAAAAAAAATAAAATCAAACGATGTACGTACAAACAAATGAAGCATACACCCTCTGTGAATGCGCGCTTCCATAATGTTAACTAGATATCCAAACAAACACAACGAAAAATGTCACTCCGTCCTTCGTGATAACGTATCGGTGTCGGTGGGGAGGAACCGTTCGGGTCCTACGACGAGGTTCCTCCGTTTAGTCGTCCAAGGTATTGTAATTATAAGACTCTTCGGAGTGGAGAGTGGAGAGATAGAAATGAGGATGGGGATCAGAATTGCACGGAGAAACCGTGCTGAGGAGACGGGAGGTATCGCAGGAGTGTAGGTGGTACGGCGGCGGCGGCAGCGTTGGCATTGTCGTTGCTCCGTGTTATCTGAAAAAGAGAAAAGAGAAAAAGAAAGAGGATGTAGGATGATGGTCTAGTCCCAATCAATCGTTATACCACCAGGTCCAGCGCCAGCAAGCCCAATTCCTCTCTCTGCTTCACGTTTGAGCCACTTGAAAGCACGTTTGTCGTCTTTGATATAAGGTTCCAGCCGCTCCAGACACTTCTTGTTATGGTCCTAAAGTTACGCATCCCCAAGTCAGCATTCTCCCCGGATAGGTATAATGACGGTGAACGTACCTTAAGCCACTGTTTTTCCTCTTTGGTAAGCATGTTCTCTTTCACCATCCGAGTTTGGATAGGAACGCAGGTCAGCCGCTCGAAACCGAGCCAGATATCGCCGTTGAACTCGCCCTTGGTCTAAATCACAGCGTTTTCCATCAGGAAGCTATTGGAGCAGTGAAACAGAAGCCTGACACACCTTCACGCGCCGAACACCCAGAGCGGACTCGATGCGCATACCCCATCTGCCCTCAAGGTCTATAGGGAATCCCGTCAGGAAATCGGCCTTAAGTAATCAGTTCAACGCAAAGCTCACAGAACCCAGGTTCATTGGTGATAACGTGACCCGGAACCAGGGGAACGCTGCTCGAGAAGCCGTGAGGCCCTTCATGAACGTTCAAGAACGAGCCAAAACCATGACCCGTTCCGTGCTGCGCGGATACAATTAAATCAAATACCTCAGAGGAAACAAAAACATACGAGGTAATTGAGACCGTCTTTCCACAGAGCACGACGAGCGAGTACATCCAATTGCATACCTGTCGTCCCTTCAGGGAACACGGCACTATCGATGGCGATCTGGGGTAAAAGATAAGTTGACGCGCGGAGTGCTAATTGATGAGCTCCATTGACGTACATGACCTTGCAGCACGCGCGTGTAAGCTTCACATTGGTCCTGTGACGGACGACCGAAATGGACAGTACGAGTCGTGTCACACGTGCCATCTCGGTACTGTCCACCTGAGTCACTGAGGTGATAGATGGTTCATCAGCGTCGGAGATATCATCAGAAGACTCGGGAGAGAAGCATACTTCAAATAGGGTGTGTCTCGATCAATCATCCGCGCATTTGATTTGGTGGGCGAATAGTGGGGCAAGGCTGTATGTGCACGAAAATTCAGAACGAAATGAAAACAGCGCGCAGGATGTTCCCTTACCCGCGTTGGAACCACTGGCCGATATATTCTCGTAGGCTAGACCCCAGTAGTGCTTGTTCTGCCTCCTATACTCCGTGAGACGCCACGCAGCTTCGTATTCTGTGATATCGTAGCCTTGGTGTATCTTGTGCTCCAGCCAGGCAAGCCATTTAACCTGTTGTAGGATGACGTGAGAATAGTGAGACGAACATGGCAAGAACAGGACCCACGTAGGCAGCTCCATCACGTAGATACGCACGCCGCAGGCCCTCAAGCTCCACTTCATTCTTGACGGCTTTCATGTTGTCGATGTAGGGGGTGGGGATCACAGTGTAACGGAAGTGCGTCAGCATGAGCGAGATTGCATAGGAAGTCTCGGGGCAAATGAGGAGTTTGCCCTCGCCCCATTCCCTTCGTCGGAGGAATGCCCAAATATCATTGTACTCCCTTCTCTCCACCTTGAGAGCGCGTATGTAATCTTCGGTGTCATCCGTGAGCTTAGCTGCATCGAGGAAAAGGATGATCTTGTCAAAAGAAATGAAGAGGTAAGAGTAAAACAGCGGGTTGAAAGGGATGTCCGATCCACGCAAATTCAATAAGTACGCTGTCGGAACGATGTCAGCAAAATTCAGCCTTGGAGTAGTACTACGTACCGATATTAGATAAGGAAGTGACAAGAGTCCCAACGTGCATCTGCGCCGCGGTGGGCGGGGACTTTGAGTATGAGGGCACAGCTGGCGGCTGTGCTCGAATCCATTGTCGGACCTCGGCAATCTTGGAGGATGCTTCCCGGCCCGTGAAGTCGATGGATTGAATGAAAATAGGCTCCTTGGAACGCATAGGCTTGTCCTTCCAACATAGGTCGATGAAGTTCTGAGGAGGGAAAATCAACTTGCAGCCTTTCGTGCTGAGCTTAGTCGTCAGTTGCGTGGCTTTCTCGTGTGAAAGCATTCGGGCATCAATCCCTATCTTTGCATCTTTGGCACGATCCTTCGGGTTATATTCAGAACCCCCGCCATGAACCATTTTCACGCCACGTACCACCAGCCATTCGGTCCAGTCCTTCGGGGCATCTACAGCGCCAGCTGGGATGAGATGCCAGTTGGAGTCCAACTCCTCGCGTGCTTGAAGCCAATAACGGGAGTCGGTGATGAGGTAGGCCGCTGTCTTAGAGACAACAGCTTGGCCTGCACTCCCAGTGAATCTGTGTACACGTAAGACGGCGAAGAAATCAGGAGATCAGCAATGTACTCACCCAGAAATCCATTCTCTGCGTTTCTCACTTGGGGCGACGTATTCGGACTGGTGGGCATCTTCGCTAGGCATGACGCTGGTCGCAGGGATTGAGTGAGGCGGAAGGTCGACCGACTGCATTACTTACTAATAGTCGAGCCCATCCTTCGTCATAAGCTTTCGAATCTGTTCCAACCTGTCGGTGGTATCCACCCGCTCCTTGATCGACTCTACGTCGTTTATCTTGCGTTCCAAGGCGGATCCGACGAGGGTACTTGAGGAATCGGTGGAGTAAAAGGCAGGCCGCTTGCTGCTACTTGTTGACCTCGACGATGTACGAGTGGGCGAATTATATTGTGGCGGCGGCGCCCTGTCGGAACCTATGGAAGGGCTCCTGTCCAGAAGCTCTCGTTCCCCCTCTCTTGCCTTGCCAATCCCCCACCCATATCCCCATTTCCCAGATCCCTTCGAATCAGATCTGACCAACGCTGACCTAGTGCTATTCCCGCGAGAGAGCGGGGGCAACTTGGTTGGACTTTGATTGTTTGGAATCGCAGGGACATCGTAAGCCTCCGAGTCAGAATCGAATTCAAGTTTCTCCGGATTGGAGAGGGTCCGGTTGGTCGAATACGATCCTGAGCGTACTAGTCGCCCAGAATGATGAGAACGGTTGGAATTTTGGCTTTCGGAACGATGTGAACGCTGAGAGCGATTATCGGATTTGTTCGAGCCGGTCTCTGACTTCTCCGAGTCGGTGCGAATGAGTGGGCTGGCTTCCCTGAATTTTGCCCTATTAGAAGTGAAGGGGAAACACATAGGCGGCGGCGGCGGTGGAGGAGGCGGTGGAGGCGGGGCCATCTTTGCTGCTTGGGATGATGGTTTGAAGCAAAGAGTCTTACGGACTCGCGAAGGAGGCTGGAATCACACGAGGCCAACAGGACTCGCAACAAGGGTCCAAGTAAATTTGAGGAGGGCCGTGATGTGGGAATTGATGACAAATTACCTGAAATTGGTGAGTCCACTGGTTTTGCTGCGTCGCCAAACAAAAATGGCTCCGTTGTGCGACCTCGTGTGATCCAAGATCTTGTCGGTCCCCGGGTCAGCTGTAAAAGGCCATTCTGTTTGGATCCGTGCCAACATCATGACATCGCCGCGATGGAGGAATCGATTTGGGTTCATTGCTCCGCTTGGCCTGCTATTCCCCGGCGGACCATGGTCTCATAACTTTTGGACAAGGCACCGAAATAGTTTTGAAATATGTGTACCGCCGATAGATAAATCTCGTGCTTCATACGTGCCCCACGGTGATGATCACGGTGTGCTCTTAGGGAGTGAACCGGTTATGGGAAAGTTTCATGGGGGGATTTCGTGGAACAGAGTTGAGAACACGAGGCAGCAGTGATGACCCTGAAATGTTGAACTCCACTTATGGTGTACGCGCGAAGTTCAGAAGCGGAAGCAGAACCCGAGATGGAAAACACGCGTAATGCAACTGGGAGCCTCTGGGAACTAGCGGCGAAAGTGCAAGCTTCCTGTACATTGAATCAAATTATAAATACCAGAATGTCGAAAAGACAGGGGGAAACTTAGCCGTTCTGGGAGATTTCATTGCCCATAGACTCGGACCGTGAAAGAGAACAGAGCAAGTGTGGGGAACAGGGATGTGCGAATCCGTTCTATGAGGCAAATGCATGGAGTCGACAAGTGCAGGGCTGGTGGATGTAGGTATCGATTGAGTGTGTGAACATACGGCGCGCACTTCCAAAGGCTATTTCATATATTCTAGATCTGGGTGAATACGTTTTTCAAGGACACGGTGGGGAATGTGCACACATACCGACAAGATCAGGACATATTTGAGAAGTAGGGAGCTCATTTCTCCCCCCGGGAATCTGACGCACCAAAGAACTGATGCTCGGCGCACGTCGAATTTGATCGCTGAGCATCACGACGAAAGGCGCCCTTCGCCCTCTAAAACGCGATGCGTCGCATTCCTTCGGTGTTCGAGAGGGAATTTAAAATTGGGCGCCTGATGGTTTCTTAAATTCTTCGTACACCTGTTTGGCAGCTTCGAAACGTTGTGGATACTTTTTTGTCGCCCGCCGTGCTGACTTGCTCCTATAGAAAGGTCGAAGAGGGAGATCAGGTCTTAGCACTACGTGACACTAGGTCCTAGTTCTTGTTAAACATAAGGTGGAGCCGCGGATGTCGATGAAGCATAATGATGATATAGTCGGGTATGCGAAGACAAGGTCACGTGCTTTGATTTTTTTTCCTTTGATTACATAATTTGCTACTGAGATAACAGAACCGTAGATCGATCTCAAAGCTCTCTTTTCTCGGTGCTCCAAGGAGCTTCAAAAGGCTCGTTTTACAAGCTTTGCGCACTTGGACCTGGTAATAATACCTTGCGATATGAGAGCTACGAGCTGCACGCATTCTCGGTTCCGTCGCACGAGGTATCGGCCGCCCCTGCCGGGCCAATACTGTCATCTTCATTGTGATCTCGGCGCGCAAAGTATGTACATAGCACTTTTCTGACACAGTTCCACCTGAAACACATCCATCAAAACGTGCGAGTTTTCCCGCATGGGGCCCCAGATCGCAACCGCAATGATTTCTTGGAAACGATTCTGGTCATCATAGCTTCAAGTTCTACATTCCTTCCACGACCCAAAGTGTATTTTGGTCTCGACGAATGCGATGCGAAAGTGGTACGGCCTCGGTTGATCCAGCCGGGGACAGCAAATGGGCATTGCTCAGTTCCTTTGCTCCGTCTTATCATACTCCAGTGGTTTCTCCGAGTCTTCGGCGCCGTGGCACTCAAATACGGGATACATATTGGCGGGAACATGCTCTGCGAAACTGATCCTGCGTTCACTGCTTCAAGTTGGATCGTTTGCAACATTGGAATTGGGGGTCAAGGGTCAATGGAATCTTCGACGCAGCTCGAGGCGAAGCGATTATAATGACTACATAGGTAAGCTGCCGACACTCGTTGGCGAGGATGGGTGGGTGTTACGTGAAACCCACCCTCTTTCAAATAGTTTGGTCTTTCTTCGATGCAACCATTTCTAGCCATCTTGCTCTTCCGGACTCCAAGGCGCGTCTCAGCCTCCCGTCGCTCGTTGCTTTTCACGTTCCTTTCTGTACCTGAATCCCCGCTCCGAAAGGTCTGCACGAGAACAGCTGCTTCTCAGAAAGACAAACGATCACGGCTCTGCTTTGATTTTTCCTCCTACTTCGATTTGAATAATGGGTGCCGGTCCCGCCGTAGTCGCCGGGGGCACCGCCGCCTACACTCACCTCCTTGATCCTCGGCCATGGTACAAGAACACCCGTACGGCTTTCCCCAATGAGCATTGTGAGTCGGGAATGTCAGTCTGACCGCTTGTACAGGTCTTTTGCTCCTCAACTTCTGGATTGCTATCATGTGAGTATGAGGTTGAGGATGGCATTTAAGTTGCTTATATTATTGCAGGCTGATAACATCAGCTACTAATGGCTATGACGGAAGTATGATGAGTAAGTATGCGGGTCCGAAGTTGTTGGGGATTTTGAAGTTGACGTCTCGAAGATGGTCTGCAATCATTGACTCAATGGAATGCTGCATTCGGCTACCCCACCGGCTCAAAGGTATGTGGTCCTGGTCATTATTTCAACGGATATGCACTCACCATCGTGTCAGCTGGGTTTGCTGAATGCTATTCAAGTCAGTCAACCTTGTTTCTAATAAGGAGCATAGTATGAACCTCATTTCCTCAGAGCATTGGGTCGTTGTGCGCATACCCATTTGCGCCCTACATGACCGACGGCCTGGGACGAAAATTCTCAATCGTATTTGGTGCAAGTTTGATGATCGCGGCAACAGTAATTCAGACTGCAAGTCAATCTATGCAGATGTTCATCGGCGCTCGGTAGGCGTTTTCGGCTACATGTGACTACCTGTCCTCACTATTTCGCAAGGTTCCTGATTGGTTTCGGCCTCACATTTGCTGCTTCATCCGCTCCTTTGCTTGTGACTGAGGTCGCCTATCCTTCTCACCGTGGTCAAGCGACGTCCCTGTATAACACCCTCTGGTTCGTACACCATCTGCGCGCCAAATGAGTACGGATACTCATCGACTGTTTCAGGTATCTCGGTAGCATCATGTAAGAGAACAAACTTCCTCTTCAGCTCTTCAGCTTATCAATTCCAAATCGCAAAAAGTGCCGCTTGGACTGTAGGTACACTTCACAGTGTCCATTTTCAAGTCCACAATCTCATCGCCTCTCTTCCAGACTTATGGCACGTTCGCGATTGAATCCAGTTGGGCTTGGCGCATTCCCTCTGCACTCCAAGGTCTTCCCTCTGTCATCCAGGTTGTCATGATCTGGTTTGTCCCAGAGTCCCCACGTTGGCTCGTGAGCAAGGGAAAGTGAGTTGTCATTTATCCGGTTGTGTCCATTCGCATGATGCTGACTCTCACGAATAGGGAAGAGCGTGCGTTGAAGATCCTCGCATATTACCACGCAAATGGCAACGAGTAAGTCTTTCCGCGGAAAATTAGGCTCTATCGGGACCTTTCCTGGGGTTGACTTGTTATTCCCTGACTCGTATTTCATCCATCCATCCAGACGCGACCCTCTTGTTGAATATGAATTCGAGGAAATCAAAGCTGCTATCGCCTTCGACCGTGACATTGCTACCAATGTTGGTTGGCTCAGCTTGATCAAGAGTCCGGGCAACAGGAAGCGTATGCGCATCATCATCGCACTCGCCTTTTTCTCGCAATGGTCTGGGAACGGTCTTGTGTAAGTTAACTCCTTGTCATCTCGGGGTCAATAGAGATGATCAAACTCTAACACGGTTCAATTTTAGGTCTTACTGTACGTTGAACATGCATGTATTATAGATGGGTGCTCACCATTCGTTCTAGACTTGAACAAAGTGTTCTCAGCCATCGGAAGTAAGTGGGTTGCTCCTGTTCCGCTGTGCCATACTGATGGGGATGATCACAGTCACTGACCCGACGACTCAGCTGTTGATTGTAAGTCCACGGAATTGTCAATTTCAAGGCAATTTTTCATCTTACCTGCGCAGAACGGTCTTCTCAACATTTTCAACTTTATCGTTGCTCTCAGTGCTGGATTTGCCTGCGACCGTGTGGGCAGACGTCCTCTTTTCCTTACGTCCTGTATCGGTACGTCATTTCCCACCGAGTTTATGTTGTACATAGCAAACATTATCTCTCGAAAGGTATGGTCGTCTTTTGGACCGCTCAGACGATCTGTTTCTCCATCCATCAGCAATCGGGTAACCTCGCCGCTGGCCATGCTGTCATTGCCTTCATCTGTGAGTGTAATTTTCGATCTTGCCACTGGTATGTGGGCTGAACTTTCGCATCAAGTCCTCTACTATGGCTTTTGTAAGTAACTCGTGTCCTATTCTTTTGACGTGTTGCTAAACTCCTTTCGCAGACGATGTTCGTGCTCTTGGTTTTATTCTGTGAAGCCCCCCTAACCTTGGTTGTTCGTTTAGCTTGCATTCACGCCTCTCATCGTATCGTAAGTAATTGTGCTACCCATACCTAATCGTGGTTGGAACACATCCTCCTCACAGTTACACTGTCGAGATTTTGCCGTTTGCCCTCCGTGCCAAAGGTTTTATCGTCTTCAACTTCATGCTTTCGTTGTCTCTTATCTTCAACCAGTAAGTTCTTTGTGTTCCATTAATGATTATCACCTCACCACCAGTCTGCTAGATACGTCAACCCTATCGCTCTCCAAGCGTAAGCATGATATCATCGTTTTCGTGGCAAGTGTCACTAAGTGATTTCAACCGCCAATAGTCTGAAATGGAAGTATTACGTGAGTCTAGCCCAAATGGCCAAAGTGTATCTTGCTGATGACAACGGAATTTATGTAGTTGGTCTACCTGTTCTGGCTATGCTTCGAGTTGGTCTTCTGTTACATCTACATTGTCGAGACCAAGAACGTGAGTTACCTGATGCATTTTGTGAATATGTGCAACTAAGCTCACATATTCTCTCTTTAGCATACCTTGGAGGAGACGGCTGCGTGCGTATCACTCCGTGTCATCTTAGCCAGCTGACTCACCCCTTTATTCTCGCAGGCTGTTCGACGGAGACGAAGGTTTGCACCGTATCGCTGACGATGCTGCCAAGCATGCAGGTCTCGTGTCCATTGCCGATGAAGTCGCCGAGAAAGAAACCTGGTCAGAGTCCGAGATCACGACTGCCACTGCTTAAGATTGTGTTCGTCCGGTGTTCATGACACCCGTCATATTTTCCGTGCACTTGTAGCTTGAAACTGGAACATCGTGGTTCCACAGGCTAGTTCGGTTGATGAAGGAAGGACTTATATAATGTATCCACCTTTTTAATCCCGCATTCGCTCGACTGTGTACATCACTCCTTTCGAACTGGACCTCTTGAACATGCCCAACAGAAAAAATAAATTGGAACCATCCGCAGGTCTTGATGTAATAACAGATAGCTGGCGTAAACGATGTGCATTTCTGGCGCATCACCATCGTATGGAATGCTCTGAGTCACTGAAGAAAAGTTCCACGGATGCCGATGAACCTCGCCTCACCGTTCATATCGGTTGGAGCTCCATCACACTGCGCTGAACTCCCTTACGTTCTCAATATGTTCTTCATGCGGCCCTTTCTTCTCCAAGTCATCAATGCTCTCCGACTCCTTGTGGTCTTCTGCCGGAAGACCGGCCGTGGCAGCTGCTTTCTCGGCAATCTGTACCAAAGCATCGTCGCCATCGAACAAGCTGGCATCATTGAGTGGCACATGTCAGTCAACGTATTGAGGACACCTAAAGGGTAAACTTACGCAGCAGTTTCTTCGAGAGTCCTCTACAGGATTGGTGGTCGTGAGATCCCATACAAGGTCAAACTTGAAGGACCAACTCACGTTTCTTGTCTCGACAACATAGAACCACAAGAATACAGCTTCGAAACTGATCCAGAAAACGTATACGAGCTGGAGAAGATATCAGAAAAAGTTCAAGCTGCGCATCCAGAAGCACTTGCATAGTACTTCCACCCAAGTCTAGATGTTCAAGCATGTCGTTAGTTTTCTCCAGTACTTGGGCCAGGTCAACGAGTACTCACGCAGCAAGAGCTATAGGGTTAACATATCTGATAAGTTGAATTTGATCAGAGCCTGGTCATTGGACAGCTAGGGGCACAAAACTCACTGATTGAAGATAAGCGACAGAGAGATGGTAAAGTTGAACCAGGTAAACCCCTTGGCTCTTAACGCGAAGGGCAAAATTTCGACCGTATATCTGGATGAATGAGCCTCGAATTCCCTGGTACGAACAGAATGGTAACTGACGAGACGATAAGCGGGCTAAACGCCATCTATATGGAATGTTAGCATCAAGTCACTCATAACCGTAGTGAAGGTACGGACGGTATCTGGTCAACGTGTCAGCATTGATGTAAACACTCGTTATAGAGTACTCACAGAACGTTGTGTACATGACTATACCAGATCCACGCGGTCAGAGCCTGAGAGTACACAACCGATCGAGGGGAAACGTACAAATCATCACAATAACTGCGTAACCGGCATTCAGGTCGTGATAGATAGAGTCTACGGCAAAGCAGACGGTCTGCAAAGTCCAGAAGACGAGCATTCCTGCGTTCCACCTATGTCAATGTTATGATGTTCAAGACAACCCGGTGGAACACATACCAGAGATTGCCGTCAGGAAAAGGGGACGCCTTCCAACCTTGTCACAGAGTGCACTTCCAGTGAGAGCGCAAATCAAACTCCAAATGTTGAGGATACCGTTCTGTGATAACGGTATGATCAGAGATCGATCATTCACCCACTCATCGTGCTTGTACTTACGATCAATAGTTGGGTCTTGGGTGAGGTAACTGGACATATTCAGATGCATAGAACGAAGAACAAAGATGTTGCCCTTACTTCCGATAGCATTGAATACCTTGTTCAAGTCTGGGACAAATTAGTGACTCAGAGGACCGGCAAAGTGGTAGAGGCATACAGTACGAACTAGGGAAAGCCATCAGTAAGCTAAACAAAGAGAAAGAGGAACGAAACCCACATCAAACCATTACCCGACCATTGAGAGAAGAACGCAAGTGCAGTGATGATCCGCATCCGCCTTCTGTTTCCTGGGGTCTTGAATAAACTTGACCATCCAACATTAATCTGAACATCACGATCAAACTTGATAGCTTCTTTGATTTCCTCGAATTCATATTGAACCAGAGGATCTTGTCTGATAATGGAGAAAAGTCAATGTCGGCTCCGGTGATCGGGCGCCTTTGACTTACTCGTTGCCGTTCGCGTGGTAGTATGCCAAGGTTCTCAGTGCTTGCGCTTCACTGAACGGTTTGGGCTTAACGCGGGCGGAAACCGAATTAATGTTTGTGATCGCTTACCGACCTTTGTTGACGAGCCAACGAGGGGATTCTGGGACGAACCAAACGAGGCAGATTTGGATCACGGAGGGCAGACCCTGAAGAGCAGATGGGATTCTCCATGCCCAACTATTTGGTACTTGGAATGTTCCGTAGGTCTATGAGACTGGCTTTAGTCTCGTTCCCTTAGGGGAAAGTGAGGATGATTTACTGTCCAGGCAGCTCTGTCGTTTCATTGAATATGATGAGAAATGTAATTCCATCAGTATTTTTGACTCCTTACATGATACTTCCGAGCATCCTGTCCCGACATCGATGAGGTCCTAGCCATACGCGGTATGATCTAGGTAACTCACCAAAGAGAATTGTACGTCGAGGTCAAGACACCACGCTGAGAAGGATACGCCAACTCCGTGACAAGCAAAGGAGCAGCGCTCGCTGCGAACGTCAAACCAAAGCCGATAATAAACCTGTGCTTTACGGTCAGACTACAACACGCACATTATTATGTAGCAAATTTACCTTGCGCCGATAAACATCTGGACAGACTGACTGGCAGTTTGGAGGACCGTACCACCAATCATCACTGCAGCGCCAAACAACACGGAAAATCGTCTCCCGAGACCATCAGCCATGTACGGAGAGAAAGGATAAGCCGCAAGGGATCCAATGTTCTAGGGATGGTGTCGGAACATTCCACGGGACATGTTTCTCTCAAGCTCACCTGGATGGCACCCAACAATCCCAACTTCATGATCCCTTATGAGACCGAGGCGAAGACTAGTACAGAAGGCGAGGCTTCTCACCTTCGGACCAGATGGGTTGCCGAAAGCAGTCTCCCATTGCGTCAATGACTGCAGACCATCTGATCGGAACCTGTGTTAATGACTGTCACCCTGAAACGAAAGAAATGCGTACGGACTCATCATACTCGCTGTTCCAATATGTCACCTCATATTTACCTTCGGTGAACAGGACATGACGTACCATCGAAACCATTAGTAGAGGATGTAATCAAGCTGCAATCAAATGAGCAGTTGTGTTCATTACGCAAAGTCTTGAAAGACAGACAGGAGAAATATCCAGAAATTCAGCAAGACAAGTCCTGAGCGAGTTGGTATCAGCATCGTAAGCAAAGCACGACGTCATGATATCATGATGGCCACTCACTAGAATTCTTCCACCATGGCCTCGAAGTATCGAGGAGGTGAGTATACGCCGGGACCTTGACATTCGTAGGACTAGATCCAGCACCCATGGTCTCCAAGGCAGGAGGAACAGGATAACCGATACGAGCGGGACGAAAGCCCTAGTTATAGCTTGCTAAAGGGTCATGCCTCCGGAGAAACCTTCCATGGGATGGATCGACGTAATTAGTTTTTCCCGCGTAAGGGGTCGGGCCGTTGATGGGATCATAGGCATCTATGCGACATTCAATCCCTGTATCTGCATTCCACCTAGCCAAGCTTCCGGACGGACTCCCGCGCATCCTCATCGCTCGGGGTAACATGAGCTACGTGGTCGTAGTTCCTTCCATAAGCACCAATTCTTTCGGATTGAATTAGAGGCCGGGTAGATGCTCCGAGAATTGAGCGGGGCATGGCGCACCATTTCGGTCATGGATTCGGAGAAACTAAAATACATGATCCACTGAAGCGTTCAGAAAAGAGGGTCTCGTACGTGAATCGTCCAATGACAGAACGTGGGTTTCGTCGTCGGTACAGGACTCACATACCCCACATCTCCACAATTCCCCGGTGTGGGGAAGCAATTGGGGATCTCCGAGTGGGAATATCCATCCTATTTCAGTAAGTAACCCAACTTCTGGTGGACTTGTTGACTTAGACATCACCTTGATCCTGCGATTGCGTCCGTTCGTTTATCCCCAGGGGGACCCAGTTTCTCCGGAGCGGAGAATTGTGGTTACCCGCCCGTAGGGATCCCTGGCGGTGGTGACCGGGTGGGAAGTATTGCTAGCGCCCCACCTGTTCTCCACTGCCAGTGTATGTTTCTCCCTGCGGGGGCCTTCGAGTCACATGTCCAACGAGTCTTTGTTCACGTATTTGGACTGGTCGTATCCATGATCACCTGTCCTGTTTCCCCTCGGTGGGTAAACAATACAAGCAGAATGTTTCTCGCAATCCAGCAGTCTGATTGCCCCACCTGCGGTGAAACATTGTATATTAGTCCTTTCGCTTCAGTTTGACAACGTTGGTTTACTGATTCGAGCGTACCTTGTATCACGACCAACATGGGCAGACCTGCAACCACGACCACTGGGAAGCCTGTGTATGCTGACCTTATCGACAAGTCGAGACCTTGTTGGAAGAACTCTCGTCAGTACTTGAAATAAACTTATCTAGCATCTCTTGGGTTCGTACGCTAACAAGCCCATTGAAGGAACTCGACACGAGACTGCTGCGTGCGCCTCACTTCGTGTCATCTGAGCCAGCTGACTCACCCCTTTATATTCGCAGGTTGTTCGACGGAGACGAAGGTTTGAAACCGTATTGCTGAGAATGCTGCCAAGCATGCAGGTCTGGTCCTCACCGCCGATGAAGTTGTCGAGACAGAAACCTAGTCCGAGATCACGACTGTCGCCGCTTAAGACGGTGGTCGTCCGGTGTTCATGACACCTGTCATGTTTTCCGTGCACTTCTAGCTTGCATGTGGAAAATCGTGGTTCTGCAGGCCAGTTAGGTTGATGAAGGAAAGACTTAAATAATGTAGCCACCTTTTTAATCGCGCATTTGCTTGACTATGTACATCACTCCTTTCCAACTGGACCGCACGCTGAACGTTCGGTGGTTTTGATTGTCAAGTCGTGCATCCGTCAGTTTAAGATGTTCGAAGGTGAAGAATATGGATATTTTTTTGCTCTGGAATACACGTCTTGAGATCGTGGTATTAAGACTGGATGTGCGCCAAGACGAATGCCTGCTTTCGGGAAAAAACGCGAGGATTTCGACCCTCTCACGAGTCCCATCAACCGGTCAAAACTTGCCTAACTCAATGGACAAATAAAATCTTAGGAGATCTTTCTCGGCTGCTTCGACCAGTGTCCGAGGATAAGTCGCTGGGCCGTATCTACCGACGAGACGGAAGAGGACACATGAAACGTATTTTCCAATGACCCACCTTAGGGAACATGCTTTGTCGCAAACTTGAGTTCCTGGCTGGGTCATGATGGTTTTATTTTTGAAAGTTCGAAGTTCTTACCGGTTGACGTCTTCGTTCCCAGTGTCAATATTTCAATGGACCTAGGGTGACCTGTTACCAAATAGCGATGGCTGGTGTCACAGAAATGCGATTCAGCTTCAAAGGCGAACGGTCCGGCGGGAATGTTGAAGGTACGCACCAAGCCGATTGAGAGGAGGGAACTACTTGATTGGGTAGTTACCTCGATCGGTGACGGCGTCGTATACCGTATTAGGTCAGCTACTTACTGGAGACGAACTATTTAGCATCAGAAATCATCATCGAGCTCACTATCTCCCCCCCTTCCCTCC
The DNA here is from genome assembly GCA_038093975.1 of Chalciporus piperatus. Classification (NCBI taxonomy): domain Eukaryota; kingdom Fungi; phylum Basidiomycota; class Agaricomycetes; order Boletales; family Boletaceae; genus Chalciporus; species Chalciporus piperatus. The sequence goes on from JBBPTG010000024.1 coordinate 107,698, forward strand.
TTCCCTCCTCCTCCACAAATGCGATGGGTGTTCTGGCCGCAAGAAGTCAGGTGAGCTGTACTGATATAGCTGGTTCTGATGTACTCGGACTCATGGTGAGATTACAGGAACTTTCAGTATGAAGTTTCCCAGCGCACAAAGGCTGCCATCCCATTAACGTTCGAATTGTTTTCCAGGCTCGTAACGATGACGGTGGACAAGGCAGCTGGGGACCGATGCAAATCGCTACGCCAGCCATTGTGGGTGGGGTGCTGATCATGCTCCTCGCGGCATACATTCTTTGGCAACGGAGACAACCCACTGGCAGCAAACATTCATACGACTACTATCCAGTCAAGAACGCCTGGGCGGCCAGAATAGAGCAAATCTTCGTTCCTCGACGTTTCCGACACCGACTAATCCATTCCAACACCCCTGTAACGCTTGACGATTCCATGCCCTCAGCCGGTCTTACAAACGACTTCCGCAGAGTGCAACAACACCGCTCTGACTCACCAGATTTGCAAACCCCAGTGACGGGCACTACCTACGACTTTGATTATCCTCCAAGACCTGCCCTCTCAAAATCGCCACCCCCGACTCCTCCAAAACGTCATGCTTGGCGTTGGTGGCAAATCTTTGGAATAGGGCCCCAGGAGATACGATCGCAAGAGCCTAGCTCGCGATGGCACGTAGATGCCAGTGGCTCCGGACATGAAAGTCATTGCCATGAAAGAACTCCCCAATACGTCAGTGGCTTGGAAGCCATCGACGAAGCCCCGGAAGCCGAAGATAGTGTCATCCGTATTGGGGACAACTTCACTGATCTGCCGACACCGACACCAATGACTCGACAATTCCCGGAGCGTGAGCGCATGGTTCGTGTTTTTTCCCCTGTCCCAGAAGTCTCTGGTTCCTCGAGTGGGCGCACAACTGCAGTACCAACGAGCAATACCCAAAGCGCTCGAGCTAGCCCTGTAAGCCATTTTTCCTTTCTCACGAACGTATCTAAATGCTGACCCATCCTGAAAGGTACCATCGAGGAACCGCGATCTACCCCCGAGTTCCAACAACTCCCAAAGCCACACACGATACCCCTCCGTAGAGGATCTCGTGCGTCCACCAGGTGCAGAACCATACATGCCTTTCCCACCACCGGTGGTACGCGCAGCAGCATACGGAACGCCCTACATGATCCACGGGCGACAGTTATCATCTGATAGTTTCCTAGTGACCCAATCTCCGATGGCAACGCCATCTATGTATTAACCTCAAACGTCATCAAATTTCAAATATCTCACACCACCGAGTTAAATAACTCGATACAGAGATCCTAGTGGACGCTTGTTTGCATATTTGTATGGACGTTTTCACGATAATCATCTCCCTCTGTTCTTCCTTAGCTCATCTCTCCAGCTGTTTGGTATTTTTACGCTCGTTGCTGTTGTCTTTCGTTGATGTACCACTGTTATAGCTTATTATCGTATCTCGTTCGCAGAGGAGGGTGCAACACAGTTCAAGAGATTTTCCGTGACATCGCAGTACTGAGCACGTTGATATCATCCTCCGTTTCTGTAGTTTCGCCTCCGACCGGGATCTAGGCTAACTCCGCAGAGCGCTGTTTGTCAAGGCAGTCTGCTGTACCGGTTCTATGCGATTCCACCGGACCCGATCCGACGTTATACTTGGAATCGAGGGGGACACAATGGGGGCGCGTATGCTCGCAGCAGAGGCGACTGTTTAACTGTAACTACCCCATGACGATGTACACTGTGTGTACAGGATGATGTCTCTCGAACGCCACCATTTCATACCCAACCATTGCAAGTGAATAATTCAGCTGAACGAGGATCTCGAGGGGCAGATTGATAAACCCATTTCGGATCTGAGGATTCTCGTAGTAGTAGGGAGCGGCTACATGAGAGTTCAGGACGGAAGGCGCTATCGCCGAAAGCAAGGAATATGATAATACTCAGTACTCAGGCCTCAGGCACCAAAGGAGATACACAAAAAGTCCACTAAATAGATGTGGAGGTATCGTAGGGTTGGGATAGGGTATAAGCAAGCTGAGTATATAGTCTAGTCTCCACTTCCAGCGCCCTGGATAAGATGTTCGCGGGACGACAAGGCTCAGATAGTCTCTCGCGGCCGAACATTATAACATCTCTATGCGTGGTCCGAGGCTGTGAGGCGCCATGTGCCTCTACCGGACCCAGCCACCGACTTCGCGAGTGACGTAGTGCCAGATGTAGTGTGACCAGCCTTCAAGGACACCAGAGCCTGTCATGATGTGGAGACAATCCCCAGTGGCGTGCTATGACAGAGGATGAATGATAAATGGTGCGGAAGGAGAAGGAAAATGGAGGAAACGCACTGCATCGGGCCGGAGACGTGCTGGTCGGTCGATAGGCAGGTAAAAAATATCCGGGAATTCAGACGTTGAAAGGATCTCCTACATGAATCAAAACGTACACCACCGTCAGCACCTCCGCTAACCCACCCGATATCACCCGATCGAGGGCACTTAACGTGGACACGTACCTGGAATATGGCGTTAAAATCTTTGATCCAAGGCCAGTTGTACCACCTCCATTTGTACGGCTGAATCTCCGTCCAGGGTTCTCGGTGATCATGACAGTCTTCGTGTCCGGGTAGATAAGCCCTAACGACGACTTGTTTTTGTCGCGTGCCTCCATTACGTCGGTATTCGCGGATGGCTTCTTGGACTTGCAATGCCCACGTCCGCATGGCAAGTTTGAAGAACGCCTTCACGTTTTCGATGCCAAACCCTGCTTCCTCGCCAGCTTCGTCGTCACGGAAGGCTTTCATGAGGGTGGTTGTCCAATGTCCAGCCGTACTGACAATGATGGTTCCATAGTTTGCGGTCGGCGGTGGAGCCAAGAACATGGGCATGTACTCAGATGGAGACATGGACCAGAACGTTTCCTCGCTGAAAAGGGATTTCGTGGAATTGGCAACGTTGGGATCCTCCTCCGCTGCTTCCGTTCTGAGGGTACTGAGGTATAGCGATTGGAGATCCTCCTTGTTGAGAAGAAGATCGATGCGGCGGAAGGTGACGAGGGGGGTATTTTCGATGGAGAAGTTGGATGGGAAGTCGAGCTCTGATATTAGGGGTGATTCGGGGGAGAGGTAAAGATTTTGAGCCCACGCTCTATCGAAATACGGGTTCTCGGTGTAATTTGGGGTCGCACGGACGTGTGGGGAAAGGACACAGGACAGCGAAAAAAAGTGGTTTTCCGTTATGGAGTCTAAGCAGAAAGTCATTCTCCGTCCGAGATAGCAAAGAAAACAAAGACTCGCCGCCTAGTAAAAGCCATCCACCCTGCTCGACCATGTCTTTGACCATAGCAGCGCCATTGAGAGGCCTCACTTCGCAAGGAGACGAAGGCTGCCACTTCCACGAATCGACGGCCGGGAACCTATCCCATTGCTCGAGGGTATCAGTCCCAAGATGCCAGTTGTATTCCCGATCCGCCGCGCAACCCTCGAAGCCAGCGAATTCTAGTGCCTGATCTACACTCGTAAGAGCAGTCAACCCCGTGTTCGGACCCCATGTCCAATGACCCGAAGACCATGCTTCAGGCGAACAAGTGCCACGTTGGCGTTGACCAAATATTGAGGACCAATCCGACGTCCTGAACGAAAACTCTGACGACGAGAGGGTGTAACCGGTCAGCGTCAAGGTGATTACCGCGCCTAGTGCAAGCACTTTGGCAGATAAAAAGCGGGGTTTTATGGCCAACAGGCTCGCCTTGGATATCATGACGGTGAGCAAGTTAGGCCTGGGTATGGATATGGATGTAACTCGAATGGCAGGTGCTGCGGAGTCTGGGATGTATGGAGCTTGGCTCCCACGTCACTTCCTGCCAGTGCTTCAACAGCTAGAACTCTTTGTTTCGTCGACATTCACATCTTGAATCTACTAGCGCAAATGAACGGGTTTGGTGCAAATGAAAACCCGAAAATCGCCTGTTTCTCCATACCAGCCACCAGGAACTGTCGTTCACTAACAAGGTCACCCCGAGCCTCCCGCTAGCCTCGGGCCCCGCAAGCTGAAAAGGGACTCGGGAGTCGGCGCGGCGTAAATTAGCCCGAGCGCGTCGTCAACGCGTCAACCACCACATCCATGCACCTGTCGATGGAATCCGAAGCACAAAAGACCTCCCACTAGCGCTTATACAGTCAGTGCGTAGAGTCCAAGTTACGCTTGATGCATGATGGCGCGGAAAGTCTATGATTATCATTTTGCGGCAATAGCAAACTAACACCCCCCGTCGCCATGACGCGCTTGATCGCATCCACGGTCCACCGCAATCTCGAGACTGGATATGCACGATGTTTTACAAGTGAATGAAATGCTCAATGCTCAACATATGCAAATCTGCAAACAAGATGACCCTCCGTTCCTACGATCACGAATGACGTTGCTGAGCTCTGGGAGTGGATGAACTGCCTGCACGTCTTTCCCAGCTGATATGTGGGGTATGATTCCAGCACGGTGGCCAACCGAAGAACACATCCTATCCAGTGCAATAGCGGCTACCTTTGTCGTTAATCAATCGACACATTGGAACTATGTTCTGTCCAACAGAGCCAACCTGTATCCACAACTTGGATGGGACCATCATTTGCATTCACCCACCTTCGTTCCATGAGGCTGGCCACGTACCCCGCAGACCTTGTATCTTTGTGGCTACTCCTGTAGGAATTGCATCTCGTCAACCCAGTGCCACCACAAGATGACGAAGGAAGTGTTGTCATCAGACCCACTTTCGAGGATCCCTCTCCCTGATAAAAAGTTGTCCTCGTCTTTGGGAGCTCACCATTGTCATCGACATGAGGGACTCCTTGTGGGTGGATGTCTCAAGCCCATGCGATGGAGTGTGCAACTTTGTGATGACAGAGTTGATTCTGAGGATATATGTCGAACGAGGTACGATGAGCTTGTGTGCTCTCTTTTCTTGTCTTAAATCTTTGGATGGACGGTCCTCACTCGACTATTTGACCAATTTCTGTACTCTCATGTACTCGCTCTACGAATTCACAGGAAGTTGAGCAATCAAAAAGCAAAAATTAATGATTTGACCCAGGCTCGAACTGAGGACCTTCTGTGTGTTAGACAGATGCGATAACCAACTACGCCATCAAACCGATACTTCCATGGCCGCATCCGCTAATCAGAACTCGATATTATGCAGGAATACCACAACGAACAATACTCTCCTCAACAGAGATCAGGATAAAAAAAAAAAGAGCTACAAAATCCATAAATACATGGGAGAAAATAATGATCTGACCCAGGCTCGAACTGAGGACCTTCTGTGTGTTAGACAGATGCGATAACCAACTACGCCATCAGACCGATGGAGTGGTTTCATTGGGGGGTTACATCGTCACATGATTCGATAGCCCCTATCTCACTCGCACGCGCCTTGCGCCTTGCAGTGTGCACGCTGTATAGATATTCTCAGCGAGGTCTTCGGTTTCATCCCACACAGAAAGTCTCACCATGAGTCGAGTGACTTCAGCTCGACCGTCCGAGTCGCAAGGTCCGACTCCACCAGCGGATGTCGTATCAGCAATCGCTTTACTGCACCAGTTCATGAGTGCAGCACAGCACATGCCGCCGCAAGTCATAGTGACCTGCAGAGACGAGAGACGAGCGTTCGGCAGGTCCGCACTACAAGCTATGAGCTATCGGGTATGTATTCCATTGTAAGCATTCTATGTTACTGACACCGAATGTATCGAAAGAAAGCAGCAGACACCTTCGTTCAGCGCTTTGCGACGAAAGACGACTGGTGGATATCTGAGTTCCGGTACAAACCCGAAGTCTCGATTTACGCGCGTTTCTACCGAATACATGGGGACGAGGACCAAGGGATGGTCCTCCTCGACGAGAAAGGATGGCCGGAACTTGTAGGGAATGCGGTCAAGTTGACGATTGTTTTTAAATCGCTCAAGTTCACTGTCTCTACGTGAGTAACCATCATCGATACAGTCTGTCGGGTCTTCAGGCACCTGCCTCGGCCTGAGCGACTGCGCGTGGCTGCGGACACTCACGTTCATGAGCAGGCAATCTGGCGCAGTCTGATTATCGCGCTCGTTATGCGGGTTTGGTTGCGGGGTGCTTATCTATATGTACTACCTTTGGATGTATACCACGTAATGATATTTGAAGAGCGTTTCGGATACTCGTGCGTCTCACCCGACTCCAAAAAGTCGGACTACGTTCGAGATCCTTCGAGGGCCATAATATTCTGACTCAGGGGTTCTAGTAGAGGTCGGAATCCTTGCTCGTGGATGGCAGGACGAGTCAGATGGATCAATATATGTACAAGCTATGCTACAGTCTGACCGGGTGAAAGCCAGATAGAGTCAAACGTTTGTACGACACAAGTCTCACTGCGGGTGGCGATGTGGGGGGAACCGGCATGGGGCTATGCCGTCGTCGGAGTCTGAAAGATGTAGAACAGCAGCTCGGCGTGGCCCTTGAACTCATAGCCTCCTTCGCCACAACCTTGACCCATCCTCATCTCTTTTACTTTCCAAAGTCTACCGAATCTCACTGAAACCAACTGGTCGTCTTGGTCTCTTCCATCTAAACCATCAGCAGCTCAGGGAGACCAGCAATCAGCCATGCGCCTATCAATCTTGCCCATACTCCTAGCAGGGGCTAGTGTCGGTAAGTCGTCACTTGGATATTTCACTCCAATTCTTGATCCAAATATCTCCACTTGAACAGTCACACTCGTCACCGCTGAACCGATCCGCGTCATCGTAGAGACACCATCGAACGCCAACGCCAATATTCGCTTCGGTCATGCGCTGGCGAATGCAAACGTAAACGGCAATGACGACAATGTTCGTGTCGTACGCCCCCAGATCCTCACCTCTGTCTCCCCCGAAATCAAGAACATTGAGATCTCTCGTCACTTCTGCGGTGCCTCGCTGCGCGAGAAAGCACTTCGCCTTTCCAATGCTTTGCGACATGCTCTGGGCATGCCTCTTATCGAGGCTGACCCTCACATTGCCGCCATTGGCAGTGGCGAGCTTCACATCCTCCCAGTCGGATCTCTCCCTCACTCTACTGAGGGTGACTTCGAACACAGTGGTGAAGAGCATGGTCACCACCGCCACGGAAAGGAGGGTCACCACGGCAAGCACGGCGATCATGATGAACATGGTGAACACGGCAAGCACCGAAAACACGGCCATCACAAACACCATGGTCACCACACGCACCACAAGAGCTTCTTGAGGCGCATCCACAGGGCCATTAGGGCTCTTGGTCCCTGGGAAGGTCGTGCTGTGGCTTTTGTCCTTGGTAAGCGCTTTCCCTTTCGAATTAGTTCCGGGTTGACTCAATCATCATAAGGCTGCGGTATCGGTGTTCTCTTGAGGATGCTCTGGGTTCTCTCCGTTCTTACCTACCGCACTGTCCGTGGTGACCGTGAGGAGGAAGTCCTCGACCGCGAGTACATCGTATACGAACCAGTTCCTGAGGCCTTGTTCATCGCTCCTCCCCAGTATGTAGACGAGAAGGCCAATCTGGCAGCAAGTGAGGAGACTGAGCGCAAGTAGAAATTCAAGTCCCTTTGTCTGGAGTATCTCTTATTCTCCATTCTATCGACAGACTGGTCGTCGTAGTTTCAGATCCTATCTTCCCCCTAGTTACACACGGTTTATCACATGTCTTCAATTCCTGATTGATGTTTTCTGTCCTGGTTGGCTCTGGCTCTGCTTTTGTCCATCCGATTATCTTTTGAATGGACCTGTCACACTCCTTTAGACGATTTGTGTTGTATTTTGTTCCCCCGCATCTAAAATATATGCTTGAGTGCCTATGATGTGAGCACCATCGCTGTAATCGAAAGCCACCTCTCTCTCTCTCGTCCACATCTCCTTCGCCGCAACGATGGAGAAACAAGTCTCTATCGACGATTTCCCGAATGAACTCCTCCTCATGACCTTCGAGCGTCTCTACAAGCTACATCGCAGGGATGCCATCCTTTTCCGAGCTGTTGAACTCTCCGATGCAGAAGATTCGGATGAGGACATCCTCTCGCCGCATCCCGAGAAACGTTGGCTGGGTGACCCATTCGATCCATCCATGTTTCCACATGCACATGCCAAAGTCTGTCGGCGCTGGTGCGCGCTACTCGCAGACCGCCCAGCCTATTGGACACGTATCCCCATCACCGTCGGCTTGGTTGCAACACCCTTCCCCACTGCTGTCAACTACTTCTGTTGGTCCCGAGATTTGCCCATTCAGGTTTTCCTCAAAAGAGATTATGACGACCACAGCACCGAGGATCTCGAGGAGAAGTTCTGCGTTGCTGCGCTGGTACCCTACATATCGCAAAATATACATCGCATCAAAGACCTCGAACTTGAGCTCCTTCATCGTGCTTCTATCCCCGACCTTCCCCTCTGCCTAGTTGGAAAAGCCGACATCCTTGAATCTTTCCTCATCTCTCGCAAAGAAAACTGGGTCACCAAGTCCACTGCACGTCTCGACGAGGAAGACGATACGGACAACCGAGATGACGTAGACCGAGTGGAGCTGAAATTTTCCGCTCCTGGACTTACCTCGCTGTCCATCGATGCCCAGAACTTTGCTCGGGCGTGTAGTTCCAACGAGAGATGGCTCGCTGAAACACCTAAGCTCAGCCGTCTATCCCTCATCTCATTCGGCCCTTCTTCACCCACGCAACATCTCTCTATCAAAGCGACCGTTAGAGCCCTCTCACATGCCAAGGAACTCAGAGCCATCTTTGTTCGCGGTATCCACTTCCTCGACGATTACGCCCCTCCTGAAACTCCGCAGGTCCTTCCCGAGATTTCTTCCACCTGGATGACGTTCGAGGATCTCCCGGGCACTGCTATCTCGACTTTCGTTCGTGCCGCCGGTGCCATTGACGGTCTGAGTGTCAACAATTGCTCACTCCTTGGCTTGGAATCTTTCTTCGCCGCTGCACTCCGCTTACACGACCTCGACGAGGGCTGTGACCTCACGATTCCATTCAGCGATGTTCGAACCCATGACGTCCGCTTCACCAACTGCCGCTCGTTCAACGATGCTTTCCTCGACTTCATGGCCGATGGCGGATCAAACCGCGACACCTTTCCAGCCATGGCCACGTGGTCTCTGGTCCTCACAAACTGTACCAACTTCCGTGTTGAAAACTTGTACCGAATGGTCTTGGCGAGGAGGAATGCAGTTGAATCAAATCCAGCCTGGGATGGAACTCCGGTCGAGAATATTCCTCTCGATCCTGAGGCGCTGAGCGCTATCGTGAGCCTGTATGTGCGGGATGGGCCATTCCTCTCGGATGAATACAGGACGAAATTCGAGACGTTAGTTCCGAGCTTCCATTGGATTAATCCAGAGGAGGGCGGTGCGGTTGAGGATCCCATTTAGGGGGAGCTCGAGTCAGATTACCATGCAAAGTCATCAGCGTGAGTTGCTTCTCCTTTTCCCTAGAGACTCGCTGGTCTCCTGACGATTTCCCAAAAAGTATAGCACCAACTTGAACAGGGTAGTGCCCTTGGAAGTGCGCTGGTTTGCCATAATCTGAAAGGATAGGTTGCGTCAGCGATCCTCTTCTGTGTCATATATCACAAAGGACATCACTGTTTGGAAGGTCTGCGTGTTTAAAATCACCTGCGGGACCGAGAGGGCCCGGCTCATGGCTCACTTCTTGGGGAACTCACGAGATCGGGGAAGTGGTGGGGGCCCAAGTGTCCCCTTTGTACCTAGTCTATGTATTGTCCTACATACTTGACCCCACATGGACATGAATTGGAGACAAAAAAAGTCGAACATATTTTATTTAATGGGTGAATGGGTTTCGTCGTTCTATAATTCGCGAGCAGTCGAACTTGTACAAGTAGGAAAAACGGCTCCCTAGTTCAGCGCTTGCATGTGAGATACAGGGAGTCATAGCATAACTTAGTCAGAGTCGGATAAAGACAGTCTGGGAGCATAACCATGTCGTAGCAAACTTGACGAGTTGTAGTGAGGCTCAGGCTCGTAGCTCGTGAGAGCATCTAGATAAGAAAAGAGAAAAAAGGCATTAAAACAAGGGGTATGAGTCTTGGAATTTGTATGTAAGATACAGAGAGTCGTGGCGACTCGGGACTCGAACCCGCCAATGGTCGACGCCATCCGAGTCCCGGGGATCTACGAGTATGTCGTCAGCCCCAAAAGCCACCATCTAGCAGTTGTCTAGCAGCAACGCGTCGAGCTCACCAAAAAACAAAATCCTCAACTCACATCGCCCTCCTCCGTATCAATCCAACGGAAGGTCGGAACTAACTTCTCAAATTTTGTTCTGTATTCATCCGAGAGCATTGGCCCATCCCACACATACAGGCTCACGATAGCGCTCAGTTCTTCAACCGGGGTTCCAGCCCAGGCTGGATTTGATTCTACTGCATTCCTCCGTGCCAAGACCATTCGGTACAAGTTTTCAACACGGAAGTTGGTACAGTTTGTGAGGACCAGAGACCACCTTGCCATGGCTGGAAAGGTTTCACCGTCTGGTCCGCCATCTGCCATGAAGTCGAGGAAAGCGTCATTGAACGAGGGGCAGTTGGTGAAGGGGATGACATGGGTTCGAACATCGCTGAATGGGATCGTGAGGTCACAGCCCTCGTCGAGGTCGGCTAGGTACAGCGAAATGGCGAAGAAAGATTCCAAGCCAAGGAGTGAGCAATTTTTGATACTCAGGCTTCCGAGGCTACTGGAGGCACGAACGAAAGTGGAGACAGCAGTACCCGGGAGATCCTCGAGTGTCATCCAGATGCAAGGAATCTCGGGCAGGACCTGAGGAGTCTCAGGTGGGGCGTAATCGTCAAGGAAGTGGATACCGCGAACGGAGAAAGCTCTGAATTGCGTGGCTTGTGAGACGGCTCTAATCGTCGCGTTGATAGAGAAATATGGCGTGGGTGAACAACGGCCGGATGGGATGAGGGATAGACGACCGAGCTGACGTGTTTCAGCGAGCCATCTCTCGTTGGAACTACACGCCCGAGCAAAGTTCTGGGCATCGATGGATAGCAAGGTAAGTCCAGGAGCGGAGAGTTTCAGCTCCACTCGGTCTACGTCATCTCGGTTGTCCGTATCGTCTTCCTCGTCGAGAGGCGCAGTGGACTTGGTGACCCAGTTTTCTTTTGCAGAAACGAGGAGGGATTCAAGGATATCAGCTTTTCCAACTAGGCAGTGGTGAAGGTCGGGAATAGAAGTATGATGAAGGAGCGCAAGTTCGAGGTCTTTGATGCGATGTAAATTTTGCGATATGTAGTGTACCAGCGCAGCAACGCAGAACTTCTCCTCAAGATCCTCGGTGCTGAGGTCGTCAGGATGTCTTCTGCATCGGTCGAGTAGAGCTCAAGATAGTAATAATCTCCCGGGCCGCGATGCAGCTTGTAGAGACGCTCGAAGACCATGACGAGGAGTTCATTCGGGAAATCGTTGATAGTGACTTGTTTCTTCATCGTTGCGGCGAAGGAGATGAGACTCTCGATGGGTGGCAGGAGACAGTCGTTCTGCTCTACGTAACTACCAGTGAGACGGGAGTCGGTCAAGCGTGTAAGTTGAACGCGTTGTTACATAAATAACGCGTCTTCACTTCAATGGACCACGACGTTCAAATGAGCGAAATACTTAATCGTCTGGAGAACAGTCAGGACTCAGATCACTATGCAAACTTCAAAGTCATCAGCGTAAGTGCTCCTCCATTTCCTAGAGACTCGCTGGTCTTGACAATTCCCAAAAGTATAGCGGCAACAGGGTAGTGCCCTTGTATATATGAATGGAGAAAGTGCGCCGACTTGCCATAGTCACGGTCCGAAAGCGTTTCAGCGCGTATCTTGCATTGATGCGACGACGTTGCAAAGAGCCTGAGCCAAGTCTAACCTCTGTTTGATATAGTCCACGGCAACTGGTTATGTATCAATCTCATTCCAGAACCTCCCCCCTTCTATCCCCTACCTATAGGGCGGTACAGTTGATACCAATGCTACAGCCTAGTGCGCTCCCGTCCGTGATTGTGGAGCGGGTGAGTATAATCACCACCACCACAAGCCTATAGTTCGAAACTTTCCTCCCGAAGTTACGAGGGTTAAGACATCCTATCGTGCCGGAATGGGTACCCGATCTATGGGGCACGATTGGATGTGTGCTTGCTTCAGATGCACTTCTTATGTCTTTAACCGGCATGTTGGACATGTGCACACCAAGTTGCGTTTCAGTTTGGTTAGTCCGTCCATCATGTGTCATCTCGTTCCTTAATTCTTTGAAACCTATCAACCAGGATTGTGTGTCCGGATGGTAGAGAATATGCCGCGTCACCGCCTTCAGGTAACGAAATCATCCGTGTAAGCCTGAGTGTACTTATCTCGCTTTTCATTTTTGCACTGTTTCGTGCTCAGGGGCTGAAGCCTGCACTGGCAGTGATTGGACCTGTACACCGTGCTTCCGCAAACAGCATCTTGGTGACGTTATTACGTTGTTATGGGCTTCAAGTAGGATATAAAACGGGTCTAGTTGATGGGTTTGCGACCACTAGACCCACTATTTGGGCTATCGTACGGTCCTTCTATATCGCTGGCATCATGGGGTATAACTTCAAGTATAGGACCGTCGTTGACGCTTGTCTCGTCGGTGCGGCGGTCTACGTCGTTGGACGGCTTCTCAAGAAGAAGAGCTCTTCTCTGCCACCTGGACCCCGTGGATGGCCATTGATTGGTAACCTGTTTGATATACCCACCGATGGCCCATACTTTACATTCGCCGAAATGGGCAAAAAATATGGCAAGTGTCTACCGTTTCTCTTTAAGCCACCGCAGTGACTCACACCACCATCGACACAGGGGACGTCATCTCCCTATCTGCTCTAGGCACCCAATACGTCGTTCTCAACTCTGCCAAAGCTGCCAACGACATTCTAGAGAAAAAGAGTGCGATCACATCCGACAGACCCCACTTTACGCTCGCTCATGAGCTCGTCGGATGGGACGAGACCATGATCTTTTTGCAATACGGGGAGAAATACCGCCAGTATCGAAAGTTTTTCCATAAGCAGATCGGGACGAAGAATAGTCTAGCGGCGTTTTATCCTGCGGAGGAACAGGAGACCAAACGGTTTTTGAGGAACGTATTGGTGAGTCCGGATGATTTGGTTGCGCATAGTCGAAGGTGGGTGTACGTCGGGTGTTGGTTTGGGTTCGGGTGATGACGTTCGGGTGATTAGGATGGCGGCATCGGTGATCTTGAATATATCGCATGGTTATGATGTCAAGGGGGAGGACGACCCGTTTCTCGAGATGGCTGATAAAGCGATGGAGATGTTCTCCGTGGTGGTGACACCTGGACGGTTCTTAGTGGACACCATTCCTGCTTGTAAGTGTCCACATCATGATCACTGTCGAGCGGATTGAATACTAAGGACGCTCTTAGTGAAATATCTTCCCGAGTGGTTCCCTGGAGCGGGATTCCAGAAGGATGCAAAACGATGGCGGGAGTTGATCATAGAGACGGCGGTTGTGCCGCACCAGTTTGTATTGGACCATGTTGTATGCTTTCACCGACTCTTCAGTGTGGTAACTCTAGGTGCTAATGTTTCACCTAGGCAAAAGGGGATGCTGCTCCGTCCTTCACATCACGTTTACTCAAGGAAGGGGTTTCACCCCAAGAGGAAGCGATGTTGAAGTGGGCATCGTTTTCCATGTACTTGGGTATGTTTTTGTGTTGCCCTTTGAAGCCGATTTTGCTTACATCGACTCTTTTAGGAGGATCAGACACTGTACATCGAATTTTGCGATTTCAAAGCATGACATACTGAATGGACGACAGACACCGTCCGCGTTATCTGCGTTCTTCCTTGCCATGGCCAAGTTCCCGGAAGTTTTCAAAAAAGCGCGAGCAGAAGTCGACAATGTAGTTGGAACGGAGAGGCTTCCGTCCTTCGAGGACCGGGAATCTCTCCCGTATGTCAAAGCTCTCTGCTGGGAACTCCTCCGATGGAATTGTGTGATCCCCCTAGGTATGCATTTCGGTCTGTCTTCATAGTCGACCAGGGTCTAATAAATGTCGTCACCAGTGATGCATGTCGCCACTCAGGACGATTTTTACAACGGCTACTTGATACCAAAAGGGACAGTCATGCTCGGAAATCTTTGGTAAGTCCTTCCCCATCTTCCCTGCACCACAACAACCAACTCCACCGTCCACGCAGGCATATGTTATCCGACCCAGAGACGTATCCTCATCCCGAGGTATTCAGCCCCGAACGATTCCTAGGCAATAATCCCCAGCCCGATCCTCGCGATGTGTGTTTCGGCTTTGGGAGGAGAAGTTGCCCTGGTGCTCATCTCGCTGAGTTGTCGATTTTCATGGCGGTTGCGATGGGGCTCGCGACGCTCGATATCTCTAGACCTGTGGAGGGTGGAATCGAATTCGATCCGATGTATGAAGTCAAGGAAGGGATTATTCGGTGAGTGTCGGAGTGTCGTTTTCGTGCCAGTGATGGTGCACGTCCGAGTTCCTAGACTGATTGATGGTGGTTGAACTTTAGACACGTCGAGCCGTTCAAGTGTAGAGTGGTGGCAAGGTCGAAGAAAGCGGAGCAGCTTCTCCAGGGGTGATGTTCACAAGGGGGGGGGGGGGGTCTGGTGATAATCGAGTTCTTATTTTCTTATTTCTGACTCGGAATGCGTGTAAGTTAGGTGGGAGGTTCAGAGTCCCAGACATCCATGACTCGGATGCAAATCAGGTTACTCTTCAACTGTCTTGTTTAGGCTCTCAGCGTCCTTCAAGCTTCAAAGAAGATGTAGCTTGATGCTATTCTCGACGAGAACAATTCCAAAGTGCCCATAATATTAATAACCCTCAGTCTAACTAGGATCGCCAAACTAATCAACGATCAGCTGTGCAGTGACAAGGCTCGGACTAGAGTGCATGCGCTCAGTCGAAAGAAGAACGACTAAAGGAGAGGTGGTATCATAGGGTGGAGAATGAGAAAGAAAGCCAGGGAGGAGTGTATCACCGTGACTGACACCGGATGTCGGCACCGGCCGGCTATGCGATGTATAGCGCACTTTCCGGCGCTCGAAGAGTCATAATCTAGATCCTCCTTGGATCCTCCATTTATCTCACCGTCTACTACTTTCTTGTATCGATACCACTCTTTACTATCACGTTTTCTCCCATCTAAATGCCCAGAGGAAACAACAATAACAACAACAACCGCGGTAGAGGTCGTGGTCGCGGCAACGGTCGCGGTGGTGGTCGTGGTGGAGGCACCCCAGTCAGAGGAGGCGCTCCTGCGCGTGGGCCTCGACAGCAATATGCCCATACAAATGCAGAGTTCGATTTCGTGATCCAGGAGTGGGTGGAGGAACCACCGGCTGCGGGTGCGTTGCGGGTGGTGTGCACACCTTGATTGGTGTCTGTTATCCCTCATCGTTGAATACCTCACAGACGCTGGAAGATATATGAACAGAGGGAGAGGCTCTTGGGGTGGAGGAACACCCAAATCGGGTGCTGCGACATCTTCAAGAGGGATAGATAGCCCCCGACGCGGCGATTCGACACCCGGACGCGGACGAGGTCGAGGGCCGTGGCGGGGCAGGGGAGGCGATCCATTCTACGGACCCCGTCGTCCTCCTGTTGGCTTTGGTGCGAAAGGAGCCGGACGAGGAAACTTCCTCGGTAAAGGTGCACCACTGTCCGCCTTGTTGTCTGCCGAGCGACCACTCTTGAGGCCTGTGAAGTTCGTGCGGGCTACGCTCACGCCTTTCCTGTTCCAGGACTCTGAGGAGTTGTTGGAAGCCACACCAGAATCAGCTGGTGAGTGATTATCGTTATCTAAGGTATTGCTCTGTTTCTCATCGAACGTCTCACTCTTAGATACGGCTGAAGCTTCTCGTGTCCCAACCGCCGACCGGGTTGCCCGATTGTTCAGAGAAACTACCTCTGACTCAGACTCCGATGGCAACGCTTCCGACGCACTCCAAGAAATTGATTTCGCGGACTTGGCCAAGGTTCGCGAAGAGGTCGATGCAATCGCAGAAGCTTCGAAGAGGCAGGATGCTCGGCCCGAGGAAGAAATCGAAGAGGTAGACTTTGCCGACTTGGCCAAGATCCGTGCCGAAGTCGACGCTGCACATGCGCGTGCATCTTCGCAGGATACTGTCATCGAGGAAACTTTCACTGGCGTCTATAATCTCCCAAATGATGCCAACCCGACACCGAGTGCTATGGATGTCGTCGATGTCGACCAGCAAGACAGTGTGCAACTGTCGACGGCCCCATTAGTGCCTGTCATTTTCAACGATGAAAGGCTCGAGCCCATAGATGCCTCGAAGGAGTCTACCAACGAATCTTTAGTAGAGGCTCAAGACGTGATAATCGTCTACCAACGAATCTTTAGTAGAGGCTCAAGACGTGATAATCGTGGAAGCGGAAACCAACGAGGCACCGGATGGTTCCTCAGAGATCATGCTCACAGATGAAATACCGTCTCTACCTGAAACACAAGCGATCGAACATCCCGACGTGGCAACTACAACACAAGAAGTTTCGCTGCCTGCATCTAATTCTCCCCCCACAACTTCTCCTCAGGCTGACGCACCTTCTGATGACGATTCACCACCGCCTTTCGTCATCGACACCGCACCTTCACGTCCTTTCGCCAAACGCTCGACAAGCGACGTCATCCTCGTCGATCGAACAGGCCGTGGCGAGACACTCGGCGAAGAAGATGAACTCATCGTCTACGTGGCTCCTCATCCCCGCTCAGGGCGTGCTTCCCCCATTCCAAACCTCCCTCGTGTCAAGTTACCCAACACATCCATCCTCAGTGGCAAATATTCCGTCCAGGCTCCTGCTGATGTTTCAGGTTTGAGGAGTCCTATTCGCGAAGACGAGCTTGGGGAAGCTGTTGGAAGCACCGTGGTCCAGGCTCGAGAACACGATCGAACGACTCGAAGCGAAGAAGACTCTCTCTCGCTCCTCTTGCCTGACCTCGAGATCTCTCCAGCGAATGGCAGGCAGCGTAAATCCAAGGCTGCCCTGAAAGCACAAAAGAAGGAACGGGCGCGCCAACGCAATAGCAAGCGTCGGCGTTCGGGCTTCGGTTCTTTTGGAGCGATGATGTCCGAGGCCATGCTCAGGGACGACGACGAGCGCGAACGACGACTTCCCAAATGGGAAACCCGACGAAGAGGTGATTCAGATATCGACTGGGGAACTGATGACGATGAGGAGGTCGTCCGTGACGGTGACGATCGAGTGGCAGGGATGGGCGTTGGCGACGATGGCGTAGACGAGATCTCGAACGGTCTTGGAGGGATGGATCTCGATCCGGAGTTGGAGTTGGACGTGGATGCGATGAAGGGGTTCGTGATGAGTATGAGTGCGGAGGGGTCCAGGTTTGTGACGACGGATGACATTGCGGATGAGGCGAGGATGCGGAAAGAGGATGAGGAAGGGCTGGGTGGACCTATGGGGAGCTCTGATTCTGGGGGCAGTGATGATGAGGAAGACGAGGAAGAAGCGGTATTTAACGTCGAAGAGGAGATCATGATCGCTGAATCAGGTGGTGTGGAGGATGACGACGACGACGAGGAGTTGTCTGAAGATTCCGACGATGATGAACGGCTGAGCCCCAACTCCGGCTTCCAGGCGCGTCTTCGCAAATTACGCGAACGCAGTGGTGGACAAGGTCCAACAGAGATGCAAGACAAATCTGACGAAGACGAAGATGAGGAAGATTTACCCGAGCCCATTCCCTTGACTCGAGGTGCAGGTGATGAAGCATTTTTGGCAGAGATCAATGTGAGTCTCGGGTTCTTTTCCGTTGTGATCCTCCGTGTTCATACGTGAGGGTCAGGACATGCTCGAGGAGAACAGTGCCATTCTGTCAGGTCGTGATCGCAAGAAACGGAAAGCGTTGTTCCGCAACTTGCACCAAGGTTACGTGGACGAATATGATATCGATGCCTACCTGGACGAGTTCACGACGCCCGTCAAGAGTAAAAGTGCGTCATTCTCTTTCCCCCAAATTCTCCGACACATCTCATTCATCCCCACTTTTTTTTTTTTTTTTTTTTTTTTTTTTTTTTTTCCCAGAGGGAAAGAAAGGCAAACCCAAGCATGGTGCAGCGGACATATTTGCAGCCAAACTCGCCGCTCAATGGGAGAAAGACCGCGCCAAAAAAGCCGAATACAAACGTCAACGCGAAGCCGCCCGTCTTGCCGCTGCTGCCCTCGACTACGCCCCGATCGACCTCCCGTCTCTCGAATCCCAACTCCGTCGTTTCGTCGCCAACATCGGCGGTCCTTCCAGTCTGGCTCTCCCCCCCATGGACAAATCGTCTCGAGAAGAGGTACACGAGTTGGCTGCTGCGTTTGGACTGAAGAGTCACAGTAAGGGGAAGGAGGGGATAGGTAAGGGGAGGTATACGGTGGTGATGAAGACGACGAGAACGGGGGCGGGGATGATTAATGAGGGGAAGGTGAGGGGGACGTTGGAGAGGAGGGTGAGGGGCGGGAAGGTGCCAGTGAGGATGCCGAGACATAAGGAGGGAGATGAGGTGGGCAAGGTGAGTTGGTGGTTGTGCTTTCTGAGTTATGGGTGGCTGACGAGTGATGATCTGTGATGCAGGAAGCGCCCAAGATCGGGGAGAGTAATATTGGGTTCAAGATGTTGGCCTCGATGGGGTGGTCGGAAGGAAATAGGATTGGAGGGTCGACCTCGGTGGGTATCGAGACGCCGCTCACGGCCATCATCAAGACTTCGAAACTCGGGTTGGGTGCGACGTCGTCGTCGGTCGTAGTGCGAAGACAATAGACTTTTGTATTACCATGCTTGTGTACAACAACAACGTTCCTCCGACTGATAAGCGCCAGGATTAGAGACAGACACCTCCATCATCAGACCATCAGACAAGGAACTTGAGAAGTATGTCTACATGGGATGGAAAGAGTAACAAAGAACGCCTCTATTCACATTGCTTACACCTGCTCTGATGCCAACAATTATTACGCACCCCCTCTAATCGACATCCATCTCCGAAGGCCCAGTGCCCTCTTGCGGTGCTTGCTGCTGCTGCTGCTGCCTAGCACCAGGATCAGGCGTCTGCGTCCCGCTCTGAGGTGTCTGCGTGCCGCTCGGCGTCTCCACTTTCGGGGCCTTTGGCTTTGGCTTCGTAAGAATCGGAATCGCAAAGTAAATCACCTCCTCCCTCTTCTTCACGATCTCCGCACACCTGAGAACCGGATCCTGGTTCTTCGGCCGTTCCGCCTGTCTCGCATTCTGATCCTCGAGCCACTTCTGAACGGTCGCACACTTTTCGACGACGGCCGTCCTGTCCTTTTCGTCAATGTGCGCGTACTTGTCGTCGCCAGAGGTGGCTTGGGACATGTATTCGTTGAGCGTCGTACGAAGCTCTGCGATGGCTCTGGGACGTTCTTCCGCTTCGCGGTAACGTGCTGCGATGGGGTCACCGACAGCTTTGAGAGCGTCCAGTTTGGAGACGTAGGCGGATTTGGAGGCGTCTTCGCCTTCTTCGGTGTAGAGCCAGTCTTCGGCTTCTTGGAGCATAGCGAGGAGTTTAGACTTTTCAGCCTCTTGTACGAAAGCTGCGTAGCGGTCCTCGAGCTTTCCGCGGGTATCGTAAACGTACTCTTCGAGTGCGTTTTTGCGGTCCTAGAACAAAAGGGAATGAGCGGAATGTATGCGCGAAAGAAATGACTTGTGGCGTACCTCGGTGTCTTGGACGAGCTTGTCGGCAGCATGCATCTGCGCCTCCTGCTCCTTGAGCTTCTCCAAAACGCTCGCGTCCAAAGAAGTTGCAAACGAGGTGAACGGAACCTCGATCTTCTTGACGATACGCTTCTTCTTCGGAGGCTGTGCAGCAGCCTCCCCATCGACTTCCATCGGGGCCTCCTCTTTCTCCTCAATCTCTTCCACGTACGCAGAATCGAACGACATGATGCCGTGAATGTTCAACCGGGTCTTGAGCTTGACACAGGTGAGATCACCGTTGGGATCTGCTGGAACGCTCTTGGCGGTGAACCGAGCGATCCAGGGGTTGATACTACCAGGCAAGTTCTGTGGCTCAGCATACAATGCCTCGATGTCGAATGGGCCCTTCCTGTAAAAGGTCAAGACCTTGGTCGAAGGAATCGAATTTCCACGAGGGAAGACGACGAGCTCGGTATCTTCATCGGGATCAGCATCTGAGCGGTCCCAAGAGACTTTGATGGGATATTGAGTGGACTCGCGAATGTGGAATTCGCGGACGCGGAAAGTGGGGCTGAAAAAGGCGCAGGCAAAGGTAGCACCACGGGCGACGGCTTCGTCTTGGTTGAGCGTCGTGCTGAGGGTTTTGCCGCCTAGTGCAGCTTGGATGCGTGCACGGACGGCTGGGACACGAGTTGAACCACCGATGAGCTCGACGGCTTCGATTTGGTCGATGGTGAGGCCGGACTCGGCGAGTGCTTGCTCGACAGGAAGAGCTATACGGTCGAGGACAGGAGCGATGAGCTCCTCGTAGTGTTCACGAGTGAGCTTGGAAGAAGCATCGACGTCGTTCATGATGGATTCGACACTGAGAGGTGCCTCAGCATTGGCGGAGAGAATTTTCTTGAGGCGTTCACAGCCGACGCCGAGACGGAAAGTGGCCTTTGGGCTGGAAAGAACGTCGATTTTGTACTTGGTCTTGAACTCTGTGGCAAAGTGTTTGAGAAGGGCATAGTCGATGTCACGGCCACCGAGGTGTCTGTCATAGGCGGATGATTTGACGACAAGCTGGCCTTTTGAGAAGGCGACGACGGAGACGGACATGGAGGAGTGACCGACGTCGACGAACATGATGTTACGGGGGTTCTCTGGTTCAGGAAGGTCGGTTTTTGTGATACCCCAGCTGAGGGCAGTGGCGGTTGTGTCGTGGATGATACGAAGGGCATTTAGACCTGCGATGGAAGCAGCGTCTTGGATCGCTCGTCGCTGTACGTCGGTGTACCATCCTGGGACAGCGATGACGACATCGGAGACGGTAGTCTTGAGCTCATTCGAAGCAATATCACGGAGTTTGCTCATGTACATGGCTGTGAGCTGGGTAGCAGAGAAAACCTGCTTTTCGCCAAGATATGTTACCTGGACAGATTGTATGAGATCTCGTTGATAGAAACAAAAAGGATCAGATGAAGGGGCGTACCTCTGCGCCGACGGTACCGTTTGCATCGACGAGGGTTGCATTGAGGAATCGTTTTTCGTATTCGAGATCGGAGTCTAGGACTGTGCGTCCAAGGAGACGTTTGAGAGAGCCGATGGTGTTTCTGAAATTTGATGTTTCCTGAGTCTTTGCAGGCTCGCCGATTGAACGCTGTTTGGGACCGAATGCGACGAGAGATCTAGATGGGCCAACGGTTAAAACGGTGATATAGACAGGAAAATACGGTGGAATGCTCACGGGGTTGCACGATTAGAGACTTCATTTACTATGATGTCGATACCGCGATTTCTAGCGACACCGATCTGAAACAAAGTGATCAGATTGCGACACGAGTGGGATGGTGTTGGCCCACCTTTGAGTGTAATGTACCGAAATCGATACCGACGACGGACATGATGGCTATGCGTGCTCGCTGTGTATGACGGTGTGGAAGAGGAAGAGGAAGTGAAAGATCAAGAAATGGAGTCAAAGGAAACGAGGAGGATACGGCGCGAAAAATGGAGTCGCCGAGTCGCTAAATAACACGCTGGTGGCTGAGGGTTTCTG
The DNA here is from genome assembly GCA_038093975.1 of Chalciporus piperatus. Taxonomy (NCBI): domain Eukaryota; kingdom Fungi; phylum Basidiomycota; class Agaricomycetes; order Boletales; family Boletaceae; genus Chalciporus; species Chalciporus piperatus. The sequence continues at coordinate 129,493 of JBBPTG010000024.1, forward strand.
ATTTCGGAAGACTGTTCTTGACAATTCTACCAGGTTCTACAACGTTTCAGTCGATGACAACGGCGACGAGGACGACGGGCAGCACGACAGCACGATGGGCAACAACCAGCACATGCCGTCGTCGTTGTCAGCATCATAGTCTCAGATAGTCGAGCTCGTTGACTCGGATATATACACTCGATAGTACCCATCTTAATACCAGACCTCTTGTCGTCGACGTGGACGATGAAATCGAGATCGTCGTCGCTGTCAAGTTTTGTGTGTGGTATCCGGATCCGAAGTTGTTGAGCGCTAACCTTGCCATCGCACTTGGATCGTCCACTCATCGACAAGTCATCGACGTATCGTCGTAGATACTTGTTGTTTCGCCACTCTCGATTGACTCTCGATCTAAAATTCTTATCTGGACCGCCCCATGTCAGCAAGGCAAAATAAAAAGCGAAAGGGTCGGAACAACGTCAATAACCGCGAACGCACCGTCACCACGTTCACGGAGGACCCAACCACCTCGTTCCTAGTCCCCTTCTCCTCAGAAGAACCTGCAGGAGGTTCATCCAACAATCTCTCTGCCAACATCCTCTCCTCCCCATTCTCCGTCGCTTCTTCCTCTGGTCAGCAAAACTTCAACCAGCTCGCCCAAACTTTCTCCATGCCATACGCAAACTATTTGCCTGCTCAACAACAACAACAGCAGTTCTACCAGCCATTCTTGCCTCCAGGTAAAAACGACCTCGAGATACTCGAAAACCTCAAGAGCATCATCAAGGACGGCCAACACGAGTTCTACCGTGCAGTGCCCCAACCTGCCGCCTTGGCGTCTCTCTACGCCGGCCCTGTCCCCCAAACACAGTCTCAAGTACCTCCCCATCCAGAGCAACTGCCGCAGGAGTACCAGAGCCCCCGTTTCGCTCACGAGTCTGTCGTCGACACTAGGAATTTCAACCTGGCTGCCGGAAAGCCTTCTCAGGACAATATCGCACAGTCCATGAACAATGTACGTTTTTTCCCCGCTGACCGCTCTCGTCCCCTCTCTGACCGCGCACTCTCAGGTCGCAGAGGCGACGCCTATCTCTGCTGGTGACACGTCAGCCAACACTTTAGGCGCCGATGCCGCCGATAGAAAGCCGTCTCCTGCTCAACTCGATTCTGAGGACAAGTCTCCAACCACTGCCCAAGGCGACACAAAGACTGAATCAACGGGTGAGTACGGCACGCGGCAACCAGCGGACGCCACCGTTCCCAACAAGACCGCACCCTTTGACGCCGGCAAAGATGACTTGGCAAGAAACAATGCTTGGGACCGCCGTACCCTCGATGACAGAAAGGGCCGGTACGATGATCGCAATGGCAATCTGTCCCAAACTCGAGCCAGTACCTACGACAACAGGCTACCAAACGGCACCGCCACAGGACCCGACTCCCGACTCCCTCCTGCCGATGACCGTCGCTTCCATGACAGAGATTGGAGCAGAGACAGACTTGTCGACCGCGAGAGAGATAGGGACAAAGACTGGGACCGTGACCGTCCAGACACGACCAGAGATCTCAGAGACTCCAGAGACTGGGACAGAGACAGAGATCTCAGGGACAGACGCCCAGATTTTTTCGGTCGCTCTTTCGGACGAACTCATGCCCCACGGCCACCTCCTGAACTTCGCCATTATGAACCATCGTATGGTACTGATTACGTGCCTCCGCGCCGCCATGACATCGACGATAGGCGTGGAGGGCTGCGTAACGGGTCGTACGACGACAGGTCCAAGCCTCCCCCACATGACGACAAAAGGCCTTCGTACGACGATCGTCGTCCACCACCTTCTGCAGCCGCCGATGATCGTCGTCCGACTATGGATGATCGCCCAATACGAACACTTCCTGGTTCTGATAACAGGGCACTCCCGCCAAGTTCTGAAGATCGTACTCGGCCTTCTGATGAACCTGTTCCAGTACCGCGACCTGCTTCAGACGACGATCGGGGAACACGGTCGGCCTCTCTCGCTGCTGACGAACGTCCTCGAAGCAATGTATCCCTCGAAGAGAGGCTTTCTCAACCCCTGACTACTACACCTTCCCTTCAAGAACGTCTGAGCCAGCCTGGCCCTACTGCCGTGCCTGCCCGCGTAGATGCTGCCCGTGCACCCAGCTTGGAAGAACGGCTATCTCTCGCACCTGTCGCTGCTGCTGCTGCTGTGCCCGCGTCGGGTGCCGCCATTGCTACTTCTGGTCGTCCATTTGTGCGCTCCGCCTCTCTCTCGCGGGACGACCTGCGAGCACCACCCCTTAAAGACGATATACGCGACCGCGACCGCGTCAGTGATTTCAGGCCAAGCACGGACTTTTCACGAGAGCGCCCCGGAGAACCTCCATTTCCCACATCTTCGTCCTACCGACCAGACCCGGATCGCACTTTCGGAGACAGAGATGATCGAGACAGACGTGACCGCAATGTCCTCGGCGTCGACGCACCTCCTCGTTTCGGAGACTCGTTCAGTCGTGTCGGTCCACCACCACGTCGGTTCTCGCCTCCTCCCGTATTCGACCGTGATCGTGATCGTGATCGTGATCGGGACAGAGGCAGAAGCTATCTCCGACCTCGCTCGCCACCACCACCACTCTTCCGAACCGGGGAAAGTGCTTACGATCCAGACGGCGATCGAAGGTACGCAATCGATCGAGAACGTGAACTATTTACGCAGCGGGAGCGGGATTGGTTCGGACCTGGAGGCGACGACGATAAACGAGGTCCATTATTACCCCCACCGCCGCCGCCGCCATCGTCATGGAGACCATACGATCGACCTTTGTTCATCGATAGGGATCGGTTCGACCGTGATAGAGATTTCCGCGATCGTGACCGCGAACGCGAACGCGAACGGGATCGGGATCGGGATATGGGTGGACTTTACGCGGCGCGTGTTCATTGGGACGAACGCGACAGAAGAGGATTCCCCCCATCGCCGCCGCCGCCTCCTTCGTCTAGGATGGACGTGAACGGCGGCGGTCCTACTCGTTCGTTGAGTTCAAGATTGACGGATCCGTACCCACCACCACCACCACCACCACCACCACTGTCTGTTTCAACTGCACCTATGGGGGGAGGAGGAGGGCCAGGAGATGATCGATCGTACGTGCCTCCTCCTCCGTCGAGAGAGAGAGATTTCGATCATCGAGCGAGATACGGTGGTGGTGGTGGTGGTGGTGGTACGGCTGGTCCTCCTCCTCCACTTATGGCCGACCATCCGCCGTTCTCTCGCGTCCGTGCTCGAAGTCCGAGTCCGCCACCTCGTCGTGGACCGCTGGGATCGGGTATCGCTGATGATCTTCGTCCGCCTGTGAAACGTGCGCGCGAAGATAGTGGACCAGGACCGGGGTATGCGAGCGTTGGTGCTGCGTACGCTTCGCCCAGAAGAGGCGGGGGTGGCGGAGGAGGGGGAGGGGGAGGGGGAGAGTATACGGGAGGTCCACCTCCGACGTCTGCGACGACCACGACGACGAGCGTGAGTGGGACGGGAACGGGAACGGGAACGATGCCTGCACGTTCGACGGGTACGCCGCCTCCATCTACAGCCGGAAGTAGCGCTTTCTATGACCGCGACCGGGAGCGTGATCGGGACCGGGAGCGTGAACGAGAGAGGGAACGCGAACGTGATTATGTACGAGGTCCACCTGGAGTTGGGGATTATGGAGTGGGGTATGATAGGGATCGAGGTGGGAGGAGGAGTCCGCCCATGTTGATGGGTGGGAGAATGGGTGGTGGGGGTGGTGGGGGTGGAGTGCTTGGGTATGGGAGAGGACCGATTGGGGGGGATAGGAGGGACGATCGGAGGTATGTTCCACCACCGCCTAGGACGAGTTGAAGGAAAGGAGGGCCTACTCGTTGATAAAGGACGAGGTGGCACGAAGGGCGATCTAAGGATGGATCTGTAACGTTTTTTTTTGGCTTCGGCTTCGTGGCGAGTTTTTTTTGGCAGTTGATGATTCCGATCGAGTTTCTACTTGTTTCTTTTGTTCGATTTGTATGCATGTAGTAGTACATGGAATTGCTATGACTTTCAAACCTTCCTCCGAGGTAACTTGGCAAGGTGCATGGTTCCGATCCGCCTTAACGTTGCTGCCAACATTCGCCCGCCAGCGTATGACCCTCGAAATTCAGAGGATCAAGAACCGACTCAGGCCCAGCCCGCGGTCGTGCAGACCTCATCCACTCGTCCAAAGGTCATTGATGATAGCATCGGCAGCCAGCTGTAATCCATCCTAGTAACTCTCAAATGATCCAAGTCCCGAAAAGAACTCGAAAAAGAAATGTCATGTCCAGATGAAATACATCTCGTCTACACCACCTCCTCTGAATCTATCTTACCTCGACCATTCCTTTCCGACGGTTGCGACTGCACGGGAACATTATACTGTATGGCACTCATGGACTCCATGGTATGGAGGACCAAGCCTGCTTGACTACCAGTTCCCCCTCCCTGCACGTCCTTGGCACTTTTGCGGATGTTGAACATGATCCTCGATGCGAGAACGCTGTGGAGCGTGATTTGGGGTCTTTTGACTCCAAAGTGAGTCCAAGGTTCCGAACACGAAATATCCGTAACTACTCACATATCCAACATGTCGCTGAATTGAATCTACACCAAAGAGTAGTAAGTCTGAGAATGATAACAATTGGATTCCTTGGCTAGCTAGCGCCCTTACCGGGAAGGCAGCGTCGGCAATGATATTCGCAATGGTGATCACTTTTTGGGGTCATAGTCAGTTCTGGTCCCTCCGATCTACGAGGGGGGTTGGGGAGACTGACGCATAATGCAGATCATGTAAAACACGCCATCACGATATATTGTCCTCACAAGCGAGCTGCGGAACTGTCGACTCCAGTCATCCTGGAATCTTCTGTACACGGTCAAGGTGAATACCACTGTGGGACAAAGGCCCATTCAGAAACTACAGCGAAAGGACATGGGAACATGGTGAGACGCATACCGAGTTCAAACGCCAAAAGAAACGTGTATACCAAAGCGGGGTTTCGTGAAGCACTGGCCAACTGACATGTATTTGATGTTACCCCGGGTGCCGCTGCATGTTCAAGACGGGTTGAAGTAGCTTTACAAGGATGGATGACCTACTCACGTCCGGTGTACTGCAAAGTGTTAGGCGGAAAGATGTTCATAGTGACGGCTCCCGCGACGATGATCTGTTTTGATATCATCGGACCCTCGTCTGTGTCACTGGAAAACAAAAAAAAAACGTACCACTCCATAGGCGAGAAGGCCGTAGAGAATCCGTTTATTACACGCCCAGAAGGCATACGTGCGTAGAACCAAAAGTACTGGGAATAGTCAGAAAGTCGTCGAGGCCTGGGTCAAGTGAAATTACTCACATTCAGCAGCGATGATCCCCAGGATATGAATGACTAGATATACATATGTAGTCATCGGATGTGCGGACGTATGGAATACTTACCGTTCTCTTCAATACTGAAACTTGGACAGGGCTAAACAATGCGTCAGCGGCTGATTCAACTTTCACTCCCTGACGAAATACCCTACCCCGGAAGCAGAACGCAGAGCATCTAGGGAGGTGGATCAATCAAACACACGTCGTGTCGTGCGTGGAGATATACGAACCGTATGCAGTAAATCCCACACCAATGAATGGCAAGTATCTTGAAACCGTGAAGATCACCCGCGTCGCATCCCATGGTCTACCCCAGATCCATCGTGACTTAAAACCGCCTTGAGAAGGGGGGAAAAAAGGCTGATCTGGTGAATGGTCAATTACCTCGTCCTCAAGGGTGATCACATAGTCATAAATCTGGCGGAGGGTGTCAAAGAACTCATTCGCCTTCAAGGGGAAAACATATCTCCCACCAGAATGGCCAGCCCAGCGACTTGGAACAGTGGTGTGAATCAGTTGAAAACACTCTATTCATAACCACATACCGTTGAAGTTCTAGAGACTCGGAGATGAATACCCTCACAAACCCAACAGAGGACAGAGGACCTACCTTGGAGATTTGTAGCCCAGCTACATCAGAGATGAAAAGTGAGTCAGACATGTCAGACTGTGAGCGCCAGCGTTGGCAGAAAACAGATCTCTTCGAGAGTCTGATATTGTGGTCTCATGCAGGCTGGGAAACGCACAGCGTCACGAAGGCGCAACTTGAAGGGCCCCGCAATCGCCGCCTGGCATGGGCCACGAGTCGTCCTAGCCCCATAAGTATCTGGCACTCAGTACTAGCTATTGTCCGTCCGGCGTATTGGCAGTTACCCTATCAACCATGCCTTGCGGCGCCAAAAAAACACCATCGGTCAACACTTTGACTTACCAGTGGCACACTGGATGGTTGTCTGATTATGACATTAGGCCTGTCATAGTTAGTTCACCCAATAGTAGTTCGGTTCGAGAACCGAAAGTCAAGTTCAACCTCGGTCCCCCAGGATCAGGTGATTCCAACATCATGAACCTCAGCTCTCTCTACCTCCGAGTCGCGTGTCAGCGCTTCAGCAATTGTTCATCATGATCTGGAGCTGTGTGAACAGTTCTGTCTTGTTTCGCCATTCAAATTGGAACGACTACGGTCCTGCCACAGCCTGCCACCTTGATGTGTCGGCACACTCTCGACTCCGAGTCCAACATCATCGTTACATCAACATGATCATGATCGTCTTCACAATCTCGAAATACCTTGTCGCCTGTGGAGGAGCAACAACTCAACTCTTCAATCTACAGGATTTAGAATCAGGGTCCATGTCTACCCACAGGTTCCCGCCCCGCTCAAACTTTGGAGAATCCGACTGAATGTTGCCCCTCAGGGTATTTACGAACCCTCCGAGCCACTCCGAGTCAATGCAAGGCAGTGCTGCAGAGTACTTTCAAGTCTCAAGTGATCGTCCCGATATGAACTTTACTGCGTACCTCGCATTTCGTTGTCGCCCCGGGGTTGCCGATCAACGACTGCACTGGTGACCGTTTGGAATTGAACTCGAATATCGTTGTCGCCCCTAGGGAGGGTCTACTCGTTGATAAGGACGAGGCGAAGGGTGATCTAAGGATGCATCTGTACGTTTTTTTGGGCTCCGTGGCGTCTTTTTTTGGCAATTGATGATTCCGATCGAGTTTCTACTACTTGTTTCTTTTCTTCGATTTGTATGCATGTAGTAGTACATGGAATTACTATGACTTTCAAACCAAGTTCCTCGGAGGTCTTGGCAAGGTGCAAGGTTCCGATCCGCCTTGACGTTGTTGCTAACGTTCAGGGCCCGACCTGTCGGATATCCGTCTTGCACTTACTCACCTGCTCCAGTCGAGCTGGAAAATGACCAGCAGGACGCAACAGAATTGTAGTACTCAGCTCGGACATCGATGATAGAAAACTCATCAACAGGTCAGATAGTAAATCCGAAGCCCCATCGGCAGCCAGCTGTAATTATCCCTAGTAACTCTCAAACGATCCTAGTCCCGAAAAGAACTCGAAGAAGAAATGTCATATCCAGATGAAATTTCATGGGTACATCTCGTCTACACCAGCTCCTCTATCTTCCCTCGACCAGTCCTTTGCAATTCTACGGCACTCTCATCTGACCACCTCGCGTTCTCCGATGGTTGCGACTGCATGGGAACATTATACTGTATGGCGCTCATGGACTCCATGGTATGGAGGACCACGCCTGGTTGACCAGTTCCCCCTCCCTGCACATTCTTGGCAGTTTTGCGGATGTTGAACATTATCCTCGATGCGAGAACGCTGTGGAGTGTGATTTGGGGTCTTGAATTCCAAAGTGAGTCCAAGTTCCGATCACGAATATACCGTACTACTCACATGTCCAACATGTCGCTGAATTGAATCTACACCAAAGAGTAGTAAGTCTGAGAATAATAAAAATGGGACATTCCTTGGCTAGCGCCTTACCGGAAAGGCGGCGTCGACGATAATATTCGCAATGGTGATCACTTTTGGGGTCATAGTCAGTTCTGGTCCTCCGATCTACGAGGGATTGGGGAGACTGACGCATGATGCAGATCATGTAAAACACGCCATCACGATATATTGTCCTCACAAGCGAGGTGCTGAACTGTCGACCCCAGTTATCCTGGAATCTTCTGTACACGTTCAAGGTGAATACCACTGTGGGACAAAGACCCATTCAGAAACTACATTGAAAGGACATGGACATGGTGAAAGGCATACCGAGTTCAAACGCCAAAAGAAACATGTATACCAAAGCGGGGTTTCGTGAAGCACTGGCCAACTGACATGTTGTTGTTATCGCGGGTGCCGCTGCATGTTCAAGACGGGTCGGAGTAGTTCTACAAGGATAAATGACCTACTCACGTCCGCTGTACCGCAAAGTGTAAGGCGGAAACATGCCGATAGTGACGGCTCCCGCGACGATGATCTGTTTTGATGTCACTGAACCCCCGTCTGTGTCATTGGAAAACAAAAAACCGTACTACTCCATAGGCAAGAAGGCCGTAGAGAACCCGTTTATTACACGCCCAGAAGGCATACGTGCGTAGAACCAAAAGTACTAGGAATGGTCAGAGAGTTGGCAAGGCAGTCAAGTGAAATTACTCACATTCAGCAGCGATGATCCCCAGGATATGAATGACTAGATATGCATATGTAGTCATCGGATGTGCGGACGTATGGAATACTTGCCGTTCTCTTCAATAGCGAAACTTGGACAGGGCTAAACAATGCGTCAGCGGTTAATTCAACTTTCACTCCCTGACGAAATTCCCTACCCCGTAAGGAGAACGCAGAGCACCTAGAGAGGTGGATCAGTCAAACACACATCGGGTCGTGCATGTGCCAGTGGAGATATACGAACCGTGTGCAGTAAATCCCACACCAACGAATGGCAAGTATCTTGAAACTGTGAAGATCACCCGCGTCGCATCCCATGGTCTACCCCAGATCCATCGTGACTTAGAACTACCTTTAGAAGGGGGGGAAAGCTAGATCTGGTGAATGATCAATTACCTCGTCCTCGAGGGTGATCCCATAGTCATAAAGCTGGCGGAGGCTGTCAAAGACGCATTCGCCTGGGAAAACATATCGCGCACCAGAATGGCCAGCCCAGCGACTTGGAACAGTGGCGTAAATCAGCTGAAGACACTCTAGTCATAACCGCATACCGTTGAAGTTCTAGAGACTCGGAGATGAATATTTGAATACCCTCACAAAACCAACATCGGACTCAGACTCGGACCCACCTTGGAGATTTGTAGTCCAGCTATCTCAGATACGAAAAGTGAGTCAGACATGTCAGACTGTGAACGCCAGCGTTGGCAGAAAAGCAGATCTATTCAAGAGTCTTATATTGTGGCCTCATGCAGGCTGGGAAACGCACAGCGGTGCGAAGGCGCTTGAAGGGCCCCGCAATCGCACCGCCCATGGGCCACGAGTCGTCAGCTCCCCATAAGCATCAGTACGAGTTATAGATACTTGTCCGTCCGGCGCATGATCAGTTACCCTATCGACCATGGAGTCCCAGGGACTACAGGTTACACACCTTGCGGCGCCAAAAAAACCTAAAAAAAACACCATCGGTCAACACTTATTTACCTCCAAGATCCTCGCGTGCAGTGGCAATTGTTCATCATGATCTGGAACTGTGTGAACAGTTCTGTCTTGTTCCGCCATTCAACTTGAAACGTCGGACTACGGTCGCCCTGCCACAGCCTGCCACCTTGATGTGTCGACACACTCTCGACTCCGAGTCCAACATCAACATGACCATGATCGTCTTCACAATCTTGAAATACCTCATAGCCTGTGGAGGAGCAACAACTCAACTCTCAATCTACAGGATTCAAAATCAGGGCCCGTGTCCACCCACAGGTTCCCGCCCCGCTCAAAATCTATAGAATCCGACCGAATGTCACGCTGGTACTCACGAACCCTCCGAGCCACTCAATGCAAGGCAGTGCTGCAGAGTACCTTTCAAGTTCCTTCGAAAAGAACTTTAGGAACATTCTACCACTGCCATGATTCGCGCCTAGTACATCTGGTCCAGACCAACCCATCGACCAATCCGATCTCGCGATAACATCTCCTTATCAAAGTCTATCTCTCCCTCGGGTTACTCTTTCTCGCGCTCCTGGGCCCTCGATTTTTCCTTCTTCAAAAATTCAAGTGATCATCCCGATATGAACTTTACTGCGTACCTCGAATATCGTTGTCGCCCCAGGATTACCGATCAGTGACTGACCGTTTAGAATTGCCAATCTCAAAGCTCAGCGCTCAGGTCTCAGGATCAACGATTTGGACGAACGAGTCAACTTGAACGATACCATCGACTTGGCGCGCCGCTGCCGCTGCCAGTGGGTGCCATCCTGTGCCATCTGATCGTCCCGGATGAGTCCAGCACAAACGCTTCGTCATCACAATGGCATTGTACAAAACAGTCCAAGGCCCCAAAATGCGAAAACGCGCTCACCCTCGATGATGACAGGTTCGAGTTCGATATTCGATATTCGATATTCGGAATCGTAGCGCGCTCGATGTTTCAACCCCATAATTGTGAGGATTGTCGGTGGGTATGAACCATGATATGATGGTCATTGGTCTCCGTAAGAGTGTGCCGTTTATTAATGGTGTGCATTCGTTGACGTGGTCATTATAGACAAAGGGATATAATGTTCCTTCGACGACTTCTGGCTTGTCTGGTCACTCGCGCCCAGGCAAGCCAGAAGGTCGGTACGAAGACACTCGCTCGCCCCACCTTACCCAGGGAAAGACCATCTGAGCTTGTATGCCTAATCGGCATACCTGCCGGCATTCTGTGCCTTTCCCTGGAACACACATCATAACGGAGGATGAGTCCATGAACGACTAGGCAAGTATATGTTACTGCACCCGCTCGGAATCCACTCACCTCCATATTTCCAATCCAACCCGTCATCTGACACGTGGCACTCGCGCGCGCCCTTCCTTCCCCAGATATCCTGTAAGTAGTGATGACATGCGCACACGGTGACATAGCCTCGTCGCGTCCGTCATGCCATTAAGTTGAAGTAAAGTGGCATTGCACGCTGAGACATACAGACCGAGTTGACCTTGTCAAGATCTGTCACGTTAATCCAGTGGCATAAGTATACGTAGATCACGCGATCGCAACGTGTTTTCACTGTTACTCGCCCCTGCGCCGTGCAACGTTTCCAGAATTTTGATCACTGATCATGAGTGCACACCAATCGCGAGATCAATTGAATTGAGGACTCATCCCCAGATCGGGATGGTGTGTGTGTGTATTGTATGCGGGCGGAGGCGCGACGGAAGGGTCGAGGGTGCTCTCGAAAAACGATGGCACGTTCCATGGCAGCTTCGTCCTATGAATTGTCACCTGAGATAGATAGCTTGAATGAGGCAAGCGATAGTAGATCTAGAGAGATATAGCACCTCGTAGTGGGGTGCACCCCCGGAGATTTCGCTCTTATCGGGAGGTGGGTGTTGCCTCGAGGACCTCCCCCGAGACTCCACCTGCTTGGATGAACGGAGGAAGCTATATCTAGCCGAACATCCATCAATTCAGGCTTGGAGTTCATGTCATGCTATGTATTATTCAATGGGCTATATACTAAGACAAAGTTCAATTGTACAGAACGAGCGGAACGTGGAGAGAACAAAAGGCACAAGTAATAGCGCTATTGCCATGCCAAATGCGAAAAAAGTGAGAAAAAACATCAACAGTGTCAGAATATGAAGGAAGAAATATATGCGAGGGAATAGTGTGCTGTAAGTATATACTATGGACACGTAAGGACAGGTAAACAAGGTCGGTTGCTTGGGGTTTCGGAAGTGCAAGTGAAGGCCGATACGTCGGAATGGCTACAATCGGGTTCTTTTTTGAACGTGCATGGGACGAAATGGCATCATGGAGATAAGAATCGAGATGTAGCGACCTGCGCTTCGATGGTGTCTATGCTTGGGATCGTGAGAGTTCGTGTGCAGCGCATGTTGGTGCGTTAAATGTTTCATATCTAAAAGGTTTAGAAATTGGGTGGTCGAGGATAGGAGTGGAGAATGATGGGAAGCGAGAATGAAGTTGGGAAGAGTGTGCCAGGCGTAATGAGCTTCTGGGCGCCACTAATATTCCTCATCGACTGAGAAGCTGTCCTTCCCGCTTAGTACGTGGACCCCCTTGGGCCACGTCCATTCCCGCTCCGACCGCCGACGGGAGAGGTGGTTACGAAACCCAACAGACGCTTCAGCAAGGGTTGTTGGACGTGGGGCTTTGTTGGTATTGGTGCGTGTATTGGAGGCTGAAGCGTCGAAATCACAGGGGGAGTCGTTGAGTAAAGTGGAGTCGCCAACCGAGCCGATGGAGCGCGTCATTAAAATTCATCGTAATAACGGCCGTTCAAGATGCAAGTCAAGGCAAACACGACGCGAATGAACAAAAACAGTGCAATCAGCACGAGCACGAGCACGTGAATAGAATCAAGACGCACGCCGCGCTTATACTCCGCCTTAGGTCCGCCACGCTCAACGAGGAGGTATGGCTGTGACGATGGAGGTTTTGAAGGGTGATGGCGGGTTTGCGAAGGGTGGCGATATAGTTGGTCCTTGGAGACGTTGAAAGTCTGACCGGGTCCCGGAGACAGATGATATATTTGTCCAGGTGGCGGTTGTGCGACGTATACCTGACGACTTGGGCTCTGAGTGTGATTGGCGGGGTATTGGTAGCCAGGAGCGGTCTGCGTCCCGGTTGGTACCGGTGTACGGGCCACAACATGAGGCTGGGAATAGACGTAGGGTTGTGAGCTCTGCGGCTGGTATACGAGTTGGCCCGAGCGAGACTGGGAGTGACTGCGGTGCCTTGAGCTGCGCTCATAGTCCAGCGGTCGAGGATGTTCCGAGTGTGACTTTGATCGAGACCGAGAAGGTCGAGAAGGAGAACCCGTGGACCATTGGTCTAGTACCATCTTTGGCTGGGTTGGTTGACCTCTGGCTGAGAGCGGTGTGATCGAGCGCTTGTCTGGCTCGTTATAGAAGGAACGATCTCGAAGGCTGGGGGATAGTGCGAACGGGTTCGAGTAGGCATGTGACTGTTGGACGGTGTCTGCAACCCAGTTAGACACTCTGGCCTGCTGAGCGATATACCGCTCGTATGCGGCGGGGGAGTAGTCGTACTCTGTCATGGGGACCCAGAATGCGGGGAGGGTAGAAGCAGGGCTGGGTTATAGATGAGATAGGGTGGAATGGAGCCAAGAATGGAAGGCTGGGATGGGCTGCGGGCAGGAGGAGGAATGGGGGGGGGGTTATATATCTTCGGACCCAGAGACTCCCCAGGACAAAAGGAGGTGCACGAAAACAGAAGGTGCACAGAAGGTGCAATCGATGGGACCGATAAAAAAGCAGGGCGCAAGGCAATGGAAGAAGGGAATATAAGTAGGGACAATTGACGACCAGTCAACGTTGCCAACGGCCAGTTCTTATAATATCGTCTTCGGAATCTTCGCCTGCCACGGCTCTCACAGGCACCTATTTTTTTCGGGTTAGAAAAAGCGGAACAACGTTTCACGTACACGAGGATCGCGCACTCCGATTGTCCTCTTGCCTTTGCCGATAGCCCCATTGTCGGACATGAGGTAAACAACAAATAAGCTGTTTGACAGAGATACACCGGGACCTACAGCAACCTCATTTGTTCAGTACACAGCTCTGAAACCAAATAGCTGTGCAACTAACTGTGACTCTTCGGGTTTCATCGTGTGCAGTTCCGCCGGTGCATCACGATGATTACTCTTGTTCGGACTTTGGCAATCTTACAACTACCCACGTCTGTCCGGCAGCGTCAGCTTCAAACTCGTCGCGGCCCGGGCCAAATCCATTCTAATTCCCCCTTTCCCCGCACGAATCTTTAGCACTACCCCACACACATGAGGCATCACATCGAGGCAAAAAGGTAACCCAATCCCTGCCTACTAGTAGGATTCCTAGCTATATCCTCCTTAAACTCTCCCGTCTCACAACTCTTGCGCTCGTGCGCCATGGGGTTCATGTTCACATGTCTCTGAGTCAATTATGCTCTCCAACACGTGCACTCCGAGTCTTGCTCCGAGTCATTCTCATCGCTATATCCGGCATCAGGATTATCCTTCCCGGTACAAGTTGGGTACAAGGCACTCCTCCCTCGTCATTCCACGGTGTTCGGAATTCGTCTTCATATCGCAGACACGTTTTCTGACTGCGTCGCACAGTGCAATCCTTCACGGAACCAAATCCCTCGCACGGCCATCGAACCGGATCTTGTTCTTTCCTCTGAGGCCGACATTTACCGGTCGGATACTTACACTTTTTCTACGAATTCGGCTTCTTATCTTACTGATGCTTGGGGATTTGGGAATTCTTAGAACACCGTGGCAAGTCGTTCCATCCCCCTCGGCCGGTATCTCGTTCTGGAACTCCTCATTACGAGCGACCGTTATCGAGACCTTTCATTCGAGCCTGCTTGGCATGGCGCCGTTCCATGGAACCTCTCCAGGAACCAAAAAGTTACAACCCTCCAAACCCTCCTTCGAGTCATGGTCAGCATTAGCATATCTAGGTCTAGGTCCACCATCTCTCACAATCCCGGTTCGGTAATCAACTTCCCACCTCGGAATTCGAAGCACTTGCATCCAACTCCACAACGACGGCGAACCCCCTCGGCACTCATCCATACCAAATCTAGGTCTGTCACACCCAACATAAAACAAACCATTGGTCCTATGTTGGTCCCGGACCCTTGTGCTTCCTCGAACTTCCATCCCATTTCCATCGTTGGCAACTTGGCGAGGTGCCGAGAAACTACATTTGGGAGAGAGGGGGGCCAGAACCGTATGGACATGTAAGATGCTCGCCCCCTTTGAGGGTTGCGCAGGAGAAGCTTCGTGACGTCGTTCGATTAAGAGCGCACTTTCGACGCCGAGTCGTCCGTCGAGCGGCTTATTGCGTACGGCACCTTCCAGACCGTCGAGGACGCCATTCACTCATTCTGACGACACGCGGCCATGTGCGCGGGTAATGGGTATTTGGGCGGTCATGGCTGACGGCCTACACGAACCTATCGAACACACTCGAAAGCTCACAAAACGCAACCCAGTTTACGTCTTACGCCAACTACTTGAGCGTTCGTGGGTTCCCACCCCTCGAAACGGGCCGTTTTTTTGCCAGGTTAACACTTAGTGTTGTAGATTGCTGTGCCCGGACATCGTGTGCCGTCCGGGGTTCGGCAATTCGGTGTGTTGGTTGCACCTACAGTACTATGTATGTGTGTGTCACTGTGTGCGCGCGTATTCTTTTGATCTTTTGATCTTTTTCGAATGGAACGACCATGCTTTTCGTCTTAGTTCTCACACTGGACAGGGACGCTTCAATTACAACAATATCCATGGCGTTCCCTACCATCCACGTTCTCGAATGGCGGGTTTGGAGCGTTGGCAACGGACTCCAGCCGGGCGCTTGCCAACGGCCCCATCGCTGATGACCGGTGACGGATTGATGACTGATGGCGTGGCGTCTAACCATCACCCCACCGTGGCCCTCACTGTCGCCCTCGCCGTCGTTCACCCTTTGAAATCGAATCACTATCTCCGATCCCCTCACTCACGTCCACCTTCATCTTCCATGGAGCGCCCGCGCCACTACATAGCATGAGACCCAAGCCAACCGACCAGTTGGATGATCAATCATCGATAACAAGCCGCCCCCACGGATACCCATCGTTTTGGTTGGTTGATTAGACACCGGGGCGTCTGAATCTTCCGCGGCGGGGCTTGGTGGGTCCCGTCGAGGGAAAGAACCCACGTCTCGGTAACTTCCCCGAGCCTTTCGGCCGAGTTTCAGGTTGGTTCTTGTTTGGATTGAATTCACTTGCCCGGTTGTTTCGCAAGTGTTCTGGAGTCAGTGGGTCCAGGAACAGGTCCAGATCCAGATCCGGGGTGTGCACACTGGAATCCCGAAAAGGAGCTCGATTGAGCGCAACATTGTCGACGGTCCGCCATACTTGCTGTTGGACTCCAGTGGTTCGAGCTGTGGATGGCTACAGCAGGTCGATATCTACAAGGTCCAACCTGGACGAGGGTACCGGATCCCGCTGTGTACGGGAAGCACAGGTATACAGCTTGTCACAACAAGTCCTGTCAAGCTCGAAGTGCTAATCATAATCTGTATCTTTATATACGTACATTTTGCGACCCAGTTACGCTAGAGAGTCTGAGGTGGTGGCGCGGAGAGGGTAAGTAAATAGATCGAGGGGAGAAAAGAGGATTCGAGGAAAAAGAAACATTTAAACCAGTCTTCTAGAGTCCCGTCCGATGGAAAGAGAAAGAAAAGATAAGATGTACACAAGCAAGGGAAGTGAGAGAGAAAAGTGGGAAGAAAAAAAAAAGTGTGAACCTGGAACGCCGGGGATGAGAACACATCCCCTCTTCCCTTCCTCCCCTTTACCATAAGCTTAAATTCATACGCAGATCGTCCCTAGACCCTTTTCTCCTACCTCGAAAACGCTAACCACTTCACACCCTCATCACCTCAGAACCGCCCTCCCTTCCGAGAATTCGAACTCGGCTGCACGAGTCGTACGCCAGCGTACCTCGCGCTCTCGTCACTCCCATTCTCCTCACATTCCACCGCCTCCGGTTCCTCCTCCACAAGCGACGTCTGTTCCCACAAACTAAGTCTCTCCTCCGCGTCGTCCACGCCCCTGGGATACTTTTTCGCTCGGGACGTCGAGCTGCTCCGCCTGTCATTCGAATCCTTGCCGGAACGGACGGACTCTTGACTTGGGCGAGGAACGGGCGCGTGCGTGGAGAGAGGGGTGGAGTAGAGAGTGCTATCACTCCCTGAGCTACCAGTCGTATTCATACTCGTCGTCGAGTGGGCGTGTGCCATCACGGGTGCGGGTGGGTGTAGAGGACTGGTGTTGGCAGATACGGCGGGGTTGCCAAAGCTCAAGGATGAATTCGGGAGCAGGTCAGCGGATGACGGGAAGGTGGACATGGAGGGTGTTCTTGGTGTTTCGAAGGGGTCAGAGTTCTCGGGAGGTGGGGAGGAGAATCGGGAGGACTTTGGTGCGAGAGGTTCGTCGTTGGCGCGACGGGGAAGGGGGATGGATTGTGTACCACCTGGGGTCTGTGGTGATGGCGGAACGGCTCGCTCAGCCTCGGGTGGGGGTGGAAGCAGAGGTATGGGTGCCGAATCCGCGTTGGGTGTGGGTGGGTACAGGAACGATGGGGGTGCCCTCGTGTCGAGGTTAGCAGGGACGGCCGTATTGCGCAATGCATGTAAGGCTTGAGAGTTGCGGGCGCCTGTAGGGGTGTATGAATGTACGACGTCCTGGGCACCGAACTTGATGGTCGTTCGACGAGGGCTTTGTGTGGAGGACGCTGTGAACTCCGAGTCGCGGTCCATAGAGTCGCCACGGGGCATCGGCGCATCGTACAAAGCGTGTCGTGTCAATCCGTCATACGAATTATCCGTGTGCTGAAGCGAGCTGAAAGGCAGCCCGTCGAGATTTCCGACCATCCCACCCCCAACGCCCATCCCACGTGCGCGTGTGGCGGAACTTGTAGAACGACTAGATTGGCTGAGGCGTCTCGAGCTACGCGCACGAATGATGCTCCCGACAGTACCGAACGCAAACGAGCCGCGAAGTGCGTCGATGCCAGGTTCTTCCATCCCAGCGGTCTTCTCGTGACTATCGCCGTCAAAGTCGATCGTCGCAGGTTGATCTGTGTGCGCGCGAGCGGCTGTGAGGAGAAGCGTCGAGCGTCTATCCAAGGAAGTGAGTTTAGCAGGATCGATCTTGGACATTTGGAGGATCGTTATGCCGACGCAGATGGTCATGAATGCCATCACCAATGTGATAATTTGGGAGACTGGTGCAGCAAGACCTTGGAAGAGAACCTGATTTGGACGATTAAGAGAGTGAATCTCGATTCATAAGAACGGCTGAACGTACAATGGTGGTTACCATCGAGCAGAATGAAACTTTGTTGACGGTTAGCAATGACCCTGGTGGGAGTACGCTAACAGGGAAACTCACACAAGACATAGTATGTCGGGGTCACTTGAAAAGAGGTTAGTGTTCATCAACCACGGATATGAGTCATGAACATTACCCATGGCTGCAAAAACAATTAGCATACATCCGGCAAAATGAGTGCAGAATACGTACCAGTATTGAATAGGGCAAGCGCAACATTCAAATAATACACCTCTGTCACTGCGCATTGTCAATACTCGAAGGCAGTCTTTGCATCACGAGAAGCTCACACAAAGTTACGACCACGAAACCCAGCAAGAAAAAGATGAACCAGTTATTGAACTAAACCAGTGTGAACGATCAAGATTGTCAAGCTTGTTGCACGTCTACGTACCTGGTTATAGCCCATCACGGAGGTCACGATGGCGGCCCCAAGTCCAGTGGTGACGCTCACACTGATGCCACCAATGGTACTGCATACGGTGATGTACCAAATCATGCTCTTCTTTCCGTATCTGATGACCGGATAAGGGAATCATGGGATGAAAAAGGTGATGGCATTGAAGACTGACTTTGGTCCGAAATAGATGATGATGCTCAATGCAATGGTAATGAGTACGCTGATGTATGCAAGGAATCCTGGTGCAATGAACATCTTCTTGAATTGTTCTATCTCGGAAGGTGTTTGTTCTTGAGGGCCTAGTGATAGAGTGAGGTACATGTCGGACGTAACTCAATAAGGACATACCGTTAAGTGCAATGATGACAGAACCGATCTGGTTGAAAGCATGAGAAATGGAAAGGAAGGAAGAAGGTGGACATACAATACAAAGAGAACATCCGAGCCAGCCGAAGAATGTAAGTTTCTCTTTGAGAAATATGGAAGACAGGATAGCACTGATTACAACGGACAGTGCGCCCATAGGTGTCTTAAATAAGGTATGTCAGCCCAGATTGGTATCTTTTAGGGGGTATACATACAACAACAAGAGCTTCAACAAATGCGTATGCTAAGAACGAGTTTGAGCGAGGGGATGGTGGGGGAGACGGATATATGCGCACCAGCAAAATTACAAAGTTCTCCACAGATCATCACTGTGAATTGTGACGCGTTGAATGTCGATTTCGTGATTGAATGAGAACACGTACTTATCATGCCTGTCCACCATAACAGCTACGAGGAATGAGTGAGGAATGGATGTATGCGTCATGAGAAGAGGGCTAACCGATTTGAGGTAAGCGACGCCTTCTCCAGCGGTATGCCCGGCCTGCGAGCGCAAAAGACCCTTCTTCTTGAAAACGAAGCTCGAGCCAATGAGGAGTCCACTAGCGACGGCGAGAATTATGCCAACGACCTGGAAATGGATGGGCGCTTGGGGGTGGAGAAAAGGAAGGCACTTACTTTGAGACTAGAAGGCAGCCGTATGGTGGTCGAGGCAGCTGTTGTTGACGCCGCTGCACGGGCTGCCAACATCGTCGCTGACGACGACGACATGGGGGTGTAGATGAAGAAGAGGCGGGGGTATCGACTGGCGCAGCGTCGCTGTCACTGGGGCTCAGGCTGTTCGACTCTCCAGTGCTATTATTATCGTAGTTGCGATGCGTGTGCCGAGATATTACCGCAAATAGAAACCCAGGCCGAGATGACTAATCCGGAAGAGAACAAGGTGGTTCCCGAGTGAAAGACTGCCAGTATAGTCCAGTCGGGCTGCAGCTGCAGATATCCGAGTCCGCTCTCACTGCAATCCGAGGCTATGAGACCAGCTCAGACTCGATTTTTATTATTCTGACAATGTCTCGCTCGGACGACCATTCAGAACCTATGGACGGCCCATTGGACGGCAGCGCTGACAGCCTCGACTACGAGGCGTTCAGGTTGCTCTCGACAGAAGGCCTCGTCGAAGCGCCACTTCCTATGCTTGATGTGTATCCGGACGCGCTCTATGAAGCACCTCATCCATCCACCGGGAAACACCCCGACATCTCCCCTTGGTCGGAACCTGTGGGTTTTGTTCCACACTTAACACTCCTCCCCCCTGTTCTTGCAGCCGTCTATCCACGGCCCATGCTCTCTTCCCCATCCCAGTCATCCCAACCCGCAAAACGATCTCTCGGATTTGCGTACAAACCGTCCCTTCCTTTCCCCCGTCCATCTGGAACCTCCACCCCCTCCCTCAGGTCAAGACCGAGCGACTCCCAGTCGTTTATAAGTGACACATATGTCGCTTCCATATCAGACACATCCACAATCACGGACACCCGCAAGGGAAAGGCATCCCTCAAGGTTCTTAGTGACATCATCATGAAAAAGCGCTCCCGCTCAAAGCTGGGGTCCGACATGAATGATAGCATGTCCACCCTCTCATCCATTCCATCCATTCCACCCATCCCCTCCCAACTGTCCGCAGACACCTATATGACCCCTTTCGGTCCGAGCACGGACACTCTTCCTCCACCCCTTCCAAAGAAAGACAAAGAAAAGGATGCAAAAGACAGATCTCGCAAGCGCACTCGGCTCAACAAACCTCCCCCTCCTCCTCCCAAGGATGATGAATTTCTCCCCATCGATACCGATTTTGCACATATACAAGATATCATCGATATCTCTCGGTCGGGGCAAATCGCCGGTGCATCGCCATCCAGTGGTTTCGACTCCAGCAGCGTCAGCTTATCTGGATTTACCCCACCATCCCCCTCCTCATCCATGTTCACAAATCCAAATCCATTCACCCCCGTGTCCTCCCGAAGATTCCAATATGAAGAGCGTAAAGTTTCCCCAAAGACAGTAGTCGGGCCTCATGACCTCGATCCGGACGTCGAGGGTTCAACTGAGCGTGAATGGACCGCACCCGAAAGTTGGGCCGTTCAAAAGGAAGATGCCGACGCGCTTGCAGACGGTGCAAGCTCGAGTTCGGAGGAAAGCATCGTCGCTAGCACTTCCCGAACACCCGACGATTCCTCGACCTTCACCGATATCACAACCAAGAAACGGATGCGTCGCAAAACCCATCATACCCATAAACCAACATCGTCGGCCTCCTCAAATAAGTTTGTCCTTGTTCGAGTATACCGTGCCAACGGTTCATACCACGTCACACAAATACCGCCACATGCGACCGTTGCGGATTTAACACCCTCACTCAATGCCAAGATATTGCGTGATCACGAGCGTGAGACCCACAAGTTGTATCTCAAGGAACGGGGAAGGGGTATGTGGACTTTCCTAACACTTGGCGTTGCTTCATGTTCTTTCAGAACGAATGTTAGCGCCGACCGAACGACCCGCGGCAATCACACGTAGACGACTGGAACAAGCCGGATATGACCAACTCGACAGCCTTGATTACCTGGCTGCTGAAGACATGACTTTCCTTCTCAAGTTTGTGTACAAAAGCCAACTCCTTGGTGCAGCGGTGTGTTCTGTAAAAGACATTCCTAGCGCTGTATTGATTGTTGACCCATACAGACGGAGGATCTGAACATTGGCGACTTCGAGTATGTGGATCTCACGGGGCGTGGTCTACCCACCATACCCATCATCTTTCACCAAAACGCGGCGTCGATCGTATACCTGAATCTCTCTCGAAACCCCATGGTTGAGATACCCCTCGATTTCATCCAGTCTTGCGTCACGTTACGCGAACTTCGTTTGTCCAGTATGGCGATGAAGAAAGTACCGCAAAGTGTTCGGCATTCGATAAGTCTGCATCGACTGGATCTGTCATGTAACCGCATCGTGGACCTCGATGACTCCGGCCTCGATCGTATACCTGAACTGAGCATCCTAAAATTACAGAATAACCGCATGGAACAACTCCCCTGGTATTTCCCTCGGCTACAGATGCTCAAGACGCTGAACATATCCAACAACAAGTTCAGCCAATTCCCTTCCGTCATATGCCAGATGCCTCTACTCCGCGACCTCGATATCTCGTTCAACATGATCACGGAGCTCCCAGAAGAAATTGGTCAATTAACCGCACTCGAGTTCCTTGTTTTCGTTGGAAACCAGGTATCCAGACTTCCTGAACAGTGCGCAGAACTAGTCAACCTCCGGGTGCTCGATTGTCGACGGAATAACATAGCCGACGTCTCTATCGCGCATACGCTCCCACGACTTGAGACGCTCCTAGTGGATCACAACGTGGTGCATGCGCTCGACCTTTCTCATGGCTCACACAACACGGAAATCCTTGACGTCTCCTACAACGATATCACGCTCCTCAAACTCGTCCCCTCAGGTTCAACTCCCTTCGCTCTCACATCCCTCGATGTCTCGCATACCAAACTGTCCTCCTTTGACGACTTTGCCCTCTCCCATCTTTCCGCTCTTCAGCACCTTAAATTAGATCACAACCAATTCAAAGCTCTTCCCGAATCACTTGGGGAGCTGAGTCATCTCATCACGCTTTCCTGCTCTGACAACCAGCTCGACACGCTCCCCGAGTCCATTGGCTTATTACAGCGACTCGAAATGCTCGACGCGCATAACAACAGTCTCACAGAGCTCCCCGTTTCTCTCTGGAATTGCTCATCGCTGACCCTGATCAACGTGACATCCAACCTCCTAGTGACCTGGCGCGACCCACCAGATACCTCTTTCGACATTCCCTCTTCATCTGGCATATCCATGGAGGTACCAGCCTCTCCACCAACATTGCGCTTGAATTATCAACTTTCACGGAGACCTTCAAATGCAACTATACATTCCGCACCTACCCGACCTTCTCCCCCACTGGCATATTCTCTCGAGAAGCTTTACGTGGGCGAGAACCGACTCACAGACGACTCCCTCCCACCATTCGTCATCCTCAAAGAACTTCGCGTCCTCAACCTCTCGTTCAACGAGATCCAAGAACTCCCCTCCAGTTTCCTCCGCAACCTCACGAAACTCCAAGAACTCTATTTGAGTGGCAATCATCTGACGAGTATACCGACCGAGGATTTACCGAGGTTGACGAAACTTAGCGTCTTGTTCCTGAATGGGAATAAGCTACAGACGCTTCCGCAGGAGCTGGGGAAGGTGCAGAGTTTGACGGTGCTCGATGTTGGGAGTAACATGTTGAGGTATAACATCAACAATTGGGAATTTGATTGGAATTGGTGAGCTTTCCTTCCCCCCTTTTCGTGCAAACGCGGTGCGTGGAATGGCCAGCTGACGATTGGATTTTAGGAATTTCAATCAAAACCTCAAGTACCTCAACTTGTCTGGAAACAAGAGACTCGAGATCAAGCCTGACCGTCCCGTCGCACGGAATTCCCAAGAGGGTTCAGAGAAAAGTCGCGGTCTCCTCGCCGACTTCTCCGAGTTGACCTCCTTGCGTGTCCTGGGCCTCATGGACGTCACGACCACCTTCCTGCCCAACATACCCGAGGAAACCGAAGACCGACGAGTCCGCACCTCACTCTCCGAAGTGAATCGGATGTCGTACGGAATCGCAGATAACCTCGGGAGCTCGGGGTACCTCACCATGTTCGATCTCGTCCAGCCAGAGTTTCGGGGACATCAGGACGAAGCCGTCTTTGCCATGTTTGGCCGCGCGGAGGCTCCTCAGAGCAACAACTATCTGTCCAAATATCTCCACGATCACTTTTTGTCGCAGTTTAGTTCGCATCTAGGGCAGATTGATCAGGCGAGAGGGGAGACTGTCAATGATGCCCTCCGTCGGACGTTCTTGAGACTGAACAAGGAGGTTCACGATGCGTTGTATTCGGGAAGCACTTCGACGAGGAAGATGTCCCAGGTCAGCACGTCGACGGCGGGAGCGAAATCGTTCGACGGTTCGTACATCCGTGCAGGCGCTTCTGCTATTGTTCTCTATTTCGTCGGGAAGATGTTGCACGTGGCAAACGTGGGACACTCTCTTGCAGTGGTCTCGAGACAGGGTTCTGCACATCTCATCTCGAGGAAGCATGATCCCTTTGATCGCAAGGAAGCAGAGCGCATCCGGATGGCTGAGGGGTGGATTTCTCCCAAAGGTCTCGTCCACGAGGAGATCGGCACGTCACGATCGTTTGGGTTCTTTTACCACTTCCCGGTGGTGAACGCCCGTCCTGACATCATCCATCACCAGCTGGAAGAGCAGGACGAGTTCGTGATCATCGGAAACCGAGGGCTTTGGGATTATATCTCGTACCAGACCGCGGTGGACATCGCACGGTCGGAGATAGCGGACCCGATGATTGCGGCTCAGAAGCTCAGGGATTTTGCGGTCAGCTATGGGTCTGACGGGAGTACGATGATCATGGTCATCTGTGTTGCGGATCTTTTCCGCCCCAAGAAACCGCCCACGGCTGACTCTTCGCTCGACCCGGATGCGTATAGCTCGTTGAAGAAACGAGGGGTCAAGAAGGCGGATATTGCAGACCGGACGATCGCACGACTGGTGGACGAGGTGTCTCCGCCGACGGGTCACCTGTGTCTCGTCTTCACCGACATCCGAAACTCGACGCAGCTGTGGGAAGCGAATCCGGGTATGACGTACGCGATGCGTCTGCATAATAACCTGCTTCGTCGACACTTGCGTATATGCGGTGGGTATGTTGTCAAGACCGAGGGTGATGCGTTTATGTGTTCTTTCCCGACGACGTTGGCGGCGCTGTGGTGGGCGGTGACTGTACAGGTTGAGTTGCTCCACCAGCCTTGGCCTTTGGAGATTCTTGAGTGCGAGGAGGGCAAGGAGGTTTGGGACTCGCAGGGGAACCTGATCGCACGAGGTCTTTCCGTGCGCATGGGTATGCATTGTGGTACCCCCGTCTGCGAGCCTGATCCGATCACGAACCGGATGGACTACTTTGGTCCGATGGTCATTCGTGCCGCGCGTATCTGTGGGAGCGCTGCTGGTGGGCAGATCATGTGCAGCGCTGACGTCGTTCGGGAGATCAACGCAAGCGTCACGAAGACGGGTCCTGACACGGAGTACTCGGATTTCCAACCACCCCAGGCGATCGACGCGATCAAACGGTTGAACATCAAAGTGATACCCATTGGGGAGCTCAAGCTCAAGGGGTTGGAAATCCCGGAGATGGTGTCGCTCATCTATCCGGGCTCGGTCGCGGGACGGCAGGATCTGGATCTGAGTGGGGGATCGGCGGTGAGTGGGTCGGCTGTGGGAGCAGCGTCTGCCAAGGTGCAGTGGAGTGTTGCTCAGGTGAGGGAGTTGGCGGTGTTGTGTTTGAGGTTTGAGGCGCTGGCGAGTGGACGGGTTTTCAGGGAGAGCGTGCCGTCTCAGTCGCAGCCTCAGCCTCAACCTCTTCCTCCACCCCAATCGCCCTCGGGGGAGCATGAGCTGGAGGAGGAGGAGGAGCGGCACGAGCCAGGGTATATGTATGGTGACCCCGATCAGCTGCTCCCGCCGATGCACGAGAAGATGAACGAACTGGAGATTGTGATGCTTCTCGATTCGCTACTGACGCGACTCGAGAACGCGGCTTCGGCGCTTGCGATGCAGGCTCTTGTTGATCGGGTAGGGGCACTCCAGATGCGGGGGGGACTCGACGAATGGACGCTTGGGTTGCTTTCGTCTTTGGTACGAAGTTGACATATATTATTCCTTTTTTTTTCTTTCTTTCTTTCCCATTCCTTGTTTGATGAGATGCTTACGTTCATAAGCTTTGTTCGCTCTGTTGTGTGAGTTTTGTGTTCTGATTCCTTTTTTTTTCCACTGTGCTACAATGAATTGAGTTGTAACTACAAAGCTTTGGGGCGGTTCGTCTACTTGTGTGTTGTACATACATTCATTCTATACCATCACCATCACCATCACCCCGAGCTTTCGCTTCCCGTCCTTTCTCTCTTCTCTTAGAGGCGTTCCCGATGTTTTTTTTTTCGAGTTTGACGTGTTCGAGTTTCTGTAGTAATTGTCAGAAAGGAGGTGCGGCTACAACAAAATTATCGTGATGACCACACTCCCTCTGCAGGACGTTCGTTGTCGGCGCGTCCTTCCACGGTCAGCTGAGAATAGTAGCTAAGTGCGTCGTGCATCGAGTAGTGAGGTCCTCCGGGACATTCCGCAGAGACTCGTCGTGGGCCACGTAGTCCTCCCTCCTTCGTTCAGCGTTAGTGTCTGTGTCAACAAGAATAGAGGACGTCACCGTTAGAACCAGCTTTCGTAACGTCTTGAAGATGACCGTAACGCCAACGCCGTCAGTTGAAGACACTGCCTGATACGTCCACAATCACCAAGTTGTTCATGATCATAAAGAGAGCGTCGTATTTAGTGGATCCAAAGTGACGAACATGCTATCGAACTCAAAGGAACGTGCTCTCGTGTCGATCATCGTCTTCAGCAAGGTTGGACGACGTATATCTTTGTCTATGACGATATTGCTGAAACCAAGGAGTCAGGAGGCAACATTGTCAACATCCTCATCCGAAACATACGGGGACGATAGCCCGTGCGTGCACGGGAGTGAGGTCTGAAGCCTTAAGTTGTAAGAGCAAAGTCCTGAGTAGATCATGATGTTGTAAGAAGATGTCGATTCGTCGAGTTTCAAGGACGTTAACCAAAGAGACTGAAGTGCTACGCAGCCTCAGAGGTCAAATGCTTACTAACTCAAACGTTACCTATGCACTGAACTTCAGTTCATCACGCACGGTTTAAGACAACATCAATGAGAAGCTACAATAAAGGACGCGACAATGCCTGCAAACACCTACTCGACATCGCCGCTCGAAGGACGCGAGCGTGTCCGACAGAAGCAAACAAAGCGAGACAGCTCGCCAAGCCCTAGACATCAAGGTCATTAAATACAAATATATAAGGATGAGATGGAAGAAAGAGACAAACATACTAGTCAAAGGCTGGGTAGAGGTTGGCATTGGGGAACTTGGCCTTAATGATGGGCCAGAGCCAGAACATAGGTGTGGCATAGGTAATATCTGATAACTCTGTCTTGCCAGACCCACCAGTAAGGAGGCCACCAAATTCGCCAGTGCTGGAGGCGATCATTGACCCGGAGTCTCCGACTGTGGAGAATGGGCCTGATGTATTGTTGTATGGGAGAATTGCCCATTTGATTGAGTCCCGGTGAGTCTGGTTGGTGAAGTACTCACGCACACAGGAAAAGAATCCAGTGGCACGACCAATCATGGTGTGAGTGGTAAGGCCACACTTGATGACATAGAGGCACTTTTCACCCTCATGGTCCTTTGTGTCGGGATGATGCCTGTGATCCTTGGCAAGAATGTCCCTGAGCTGGAGGAGGCATTCAGCTGGGTACTTGAAGCCAGACTGCATGTCCGTGTGAGGATACATTTTGTTTATGAACTTGGCAGGCTCAATCCCCGTCCCTGAATATAAACAGTTAGATTAGATTCCTTTTGTGAAAAAGATCAGCACACACCTAAGTCAATAACATTCCCCTTAAAGTTGGGCAAAAACTTGTCCTTATTGAGCTTGACAACACAAATGTCCTTGGTGAAGCTATGTGGAGCAGTACCAACCATGATAGCAGGTGACCAGACAATGTGACCAATCACACACCTGGTTGGTTTACTGAAATCATTTTTTGTCTGCTTGTAAAGCTCCTGAAGTGTGTTGATTGCATTGGTCATCTTCTCCAGCAGCTCCCGACTCCACGAGCTCAGCATCACCAACTGTTGACACTATCTCTTACTCGATAGCAGGTTGCTCAGAACACAGCGGGCACTATGTCACAGAAAACATCATGGTCGATACCACAAGACCAGTCGAGTAGATGGAGTGGGTGCATCAGCCATCGGGATGTTGCTTCGTCTGGAGACGTTGAGTATGGTCAGTTGAGTGTCTTTCCTTCGAGCTTTTTTTGTCTAGTCGTCGTGGAGGCATCACTGACGCTTGTGTGATGTGGTTCTTGCAGAGAGCATGAAAAAGTTTATACTCTATGGCGGTCTCAATCCAGAACATATGATTCAAGTCCTCCATATAGGTATCCGAGATGATTCCGTACCAGAGACGTTTGCCAGCACTCATGTGAACAGGGATGGTGTCCCATTCCCACAGTTCATCAAGACGTCCCCCTTTCGTGAGTAGGAACGCGCAACGTCGTCGTAACCAATGCCATGTTGAGCCAACTTGCTTTACATTGCACAGAGCACATGGTCAGAGCTTTCACATTTTGATTTGGTGCATCTCCGTGTCCGGGATAACGGAGCCTTCGTACGTGGAACGCGTACGAGTGCGGTATGATGAAGTGGGTCATCACTCAGCTTGTATGTGGTTGTGTCACAAATGGTATTTCGGACGGCGCACTGTCGACAAGGTATTGCAGCAATTCTCTGTCCTATCTTTGAGAACCTTGTCAAGAAACTATTCGGTCACCGGTGCAACTGAGGCAACACCACCTCCACCAATTCTTCCCTCGTAAACTCCACAATCTCCTCTGCAGATGGGCGCTCGCATCGTTTCCCAGTCACATACCCATACCCTTTGACTTCGACCTCAACAGTCACCCAACACCTCTTCATAAACTCCCATCGACGATCTGTGATCAGCGCCGATGTCGATGACTCTGATCTTGGGCGAGTGGGTGTCTCCCCTCGAGCGAGCGCCAGGATAACGTGGACGTCGTCTGTGTAGTAGTGGTAGGGTATGTGTCCCGTCAAAACCTGGAGCATAATACTCCCAAAGGAGTACACATCGCTCTTTGTAGTCGGAGTCCAAGCCTTCATCCCATTCCCATCCCCCCCTCTCGCTTCGCTAGCTGGGGCGATAGGCAGCACGGGTCCTCCATGGACGCTCAACCGCTCAGGAGCAGCCCACCGTAATGTCCCTCCTCCTTGAGAAGATGTAACAAATATACTCCTGTCAGCGCCCTCCAATTCTGTTAGCAACGTAGACAGCCCAAAGTCAGTTATGCATGCTCTTCCATTGGCATGCACGAGTACATTTCCCTGTGGTTGACATTCTGTAATGAGCAAGTAACTTTGGAGCGAGGTAGAAGATACGAGGAGACCGTACATACGCCTGATAGGTCGCCGTGGACGATGGACTTGGAGTGTACTTTCAGTCAAGAAGAACATCCAAGCATGAGCTTCAGGAATTCGCTGCGGTCATGGATATAAGCTTACAATAATTCAATCCCGCTGCAATGTCCCCGAGCTATTTGAGCCTCGCAAGTCAGACATGACCTTGAGAGCAATACACGCCGAAAAAGAGAAATTCGTACCAGAACAAGCCTCTCACCAGGCGTTAATTTCTCGTGTTGATGTTTCAGATAACGCGTGAGTGCTCCGTTCTCGACCCATGGACACACCAATGCAGGAAGCCGTCCGACATGCGTCGTTGTCCCGAATAGAGGTAAGATGTTGGCATGATCAAGTTCGAGCCACACTTTGATCTCTCGACGGAGTCGCTAGATAGTCATCATCATCATGATTTTGATTGTGCACCGGATGAAAGAGACTCGGCAATGTCATACCTTCTTTTTGTGGGAGAGGTCGTCCCCCTCAATCAGGTATGTCTTGATTACCTTGATTGCGACCTTACCCGGTCATTCGTCTCTGACGCAACGAGAGATGAATCTCGATCATACCTTGGTTAAATTTTCGCGAATGCGAAGGGTGCCTACATATATATTGGCATGTCCACCATATGCTATGGGTTGCTCGCTTAGTCGCGTGATATAGTCGGTAAGATCGTTAGGGAAGCAAGATCGACTTTGAGACTGGCTGAGGATGTGAGAGGATTTTATTTCCAAATGGAACGCGCACATATCGGCAAGGTTCCATGAAGGCTGCCAAGGCTCTCGGTATGCGGGAGGAATGCCGGAGTTACTATTGCTGGAGCTCAGGCTGTCGAACTACGATGGAATTGAGTGAATATTTTGCTACTGAGAGGATAAAGAGTGATAATGTTACCTTGTGTACATTCCCTGATTCCGATGCGCTTGTTTGAGTTTCTGTATCGTTAACACTCTCCCACTGGCGAGGATCCTCGAACGGGTCCGAGTCGGCCGATTTGAAGGATGCTGTGTCCTGCGTACTGAAGTTGAGCTTTACCAAAGCCGAGCTTAAGATGATGAAGATTGACTTACAGCATCGGAATCTTCCTCGAGAAAAACGGACGGATTATCAGGCTGATGTCCTCTACAGGCACGGACTTGGAAAGTGCTCCACATTAGTGATGATGCAGCCCCCACTCCTTCGGAATCATAGACCCCATTCATGGGATCGGTCTGCGAGGACAGGGCGGTTTGCATGTGTTGCGTTGCGGAAGGATAGGCTTCTATTGGTTCATGAACCTATGTGACGTTGAATAGAAGTTGAGGAGGCACCGTCGCTCCAACTCACATCTGGCTTCTTCAAGCAAATTCGTGAAAATGAAGTGTTGAGTGGACACGGGCATGCCACTTACTGCATTTCTCGATGGAGTGACAGCTGTGAGCAATGGTGAGAGCAATGGTTCAATGTTCCAAACAAGACAGTTTTGGTCCTGTCCTCCGCTGACGACATGCCTGCAATCTGAGGAGATGGCCAGAGAAATGACCTTGGCGCCATGCTGGAGGGTTGGCCCGATTTGTTGTTGAGTTGTGGGATCCCAGATGCGGACCGTGCAATCCTGGGAGGCAGTGGCAAGCCAGCTCCCATTCTCTGAGATCGCAAGGGAGAAAACGTCGTCGTGACATCGCCATTGGGTCAGCAACGAACCGGTGGATGGATCGATAGATTTAATGAAGCCATCGCTGCAGGACACGAAAATTCGTTGGTCATCGCTTGACCATACGAGTGAATGCGGAGAGCCAACGTAGATTTGTGGGACGGTGAGTTGGCCAGTTTGAGAGTTCGAGATGCGGACGTGAGCACCACCGCAGCTGGCGATGGTTTTGCCATCACTGCTGAACTTGACGGATAATACGTGGAAGGTGTGCCCTTTGAATGGCCCTCCAGTTCGTTTGCCTGTCTTTGGGTCCCAGATGATCACCGTTTTGTCCTCGCCCCCACTTGCTAACCGCCCTGAATCAGGAGCGAACGCGAGAGAACGGACCCAACCAGCGTGGCCCTCCACAGAGTCGATTATTCTTTCCTGAGTTGTTGTGTCCCATATTGCAAACTTTCCTGACTGGCCCCCGCTTGCGATGTATCTCCCATCTCTCGACGTATCCATCGTTTGGACGCAGTGGCCTGTCTTGATCACTTTCCCCACTGCGCTCCCGTCATCGATACTCCACGTTCTTATGCTACCGTCCCAGGAGCCGCTGATGACCTGATTTCTGCTTGGAATGAACGCAACCGACTTTACTGGCTTCGTATGTCCTCGCAGTACTGTCTTCGCTGATGGACCAGTGTTTTGTGACATACTTTGAGGCCTCGGCGGTTTTCGATGTAACAATCGGCTTTAGGGAGACAAGGCCAAAAGATATCTAAGGTAGATTTTGGTTCGTGACCTCTCGTGCCCTTCCCAACTTATCCACAGCCTCGGACGCTTCCGCTGCTTCACGTATATGTCGGGTGCCAATCTCATGGTATGTATTCCAGCATTCCAAACAAAGCAACTGCAGCTCTCGAACAGCTGACCATCTGGCAGAACGCGAATGACCAGGACGTGGTAAGTCTGCGAAGCTTCGAAGCACACAAAGTCACCCTGACTGGCAGAAACTTGAACTGTGGGTAGCGTCGGCACGCGCGGGTCCGCTCCACCGTACCATCATCTGATCAGATAGTCCTGCAGGTGGAATCGCTCTCGGTTAGAAGGCAGTTCATGGGCCAATTCTCCACAGAGTAAAAGCGATAATTATCCGCTCACGTTAGACTCATGGGCTCCCCAACATGAGTTAACAACAGGATATGCTGGGATCATGTATGTCCCGGGAATCTAGAAGGTGTCAAATCGATGATGCCAACGATCCAGTCGTCGCAATTTGCACTCAAAGATAGTGGGAGTGGGGAAGCCTTAGGACCACCCGCTCAGCTCTAACCAGATTCAGTCTTCCCACACGCAGAAAACGCAATAGCTCGATTAAAAAAATTGGCAATAGTACAACAAAACGTCAATTCAACTTGGGGCTTTTCATCCATTCGCCTAGAGCTTGAGTCCGTTCGGAACGACCTCGACCCAGTACCTAACGAATCGAACGCACGAATGAGCACCAAGAATTTCATTCACCAAACCAATCAACACGCCAGAGGCTTACTTACCCATCGGGGTCCAAGATGAACGCGATATGCCTCATCTTGCCGTCAGTGAGACGCTTCTTGAAAGGAACGCCGAGCTTCTCAAAGCGCGCGCATGCCTCCTCGATGTTGTCGACCGTGATGGCGATGTGGCCAAAGCCCCTCCCAGGGTCAGAGTTTCCGTTGGCGTAGCCCTTGAACTCGGCGTCAGACTCGGTGCCATGGTTGTGGGTGAGCTCAAGGATACCTGTTTTTAAAAGCACAGGATGACAGATGAGTTGATATTACTTGCAGCGCACATAGGAACAAGCGGGGGCTTACCCTCGCGGTTGAAGCGAGCCTTGGTCTTCTCCTCAGCGGAGAGCTTGCTAATCCCGTCGTGGTCGTAGCCGAGGAAGTACAGGGTGAAATCACCCATGTTCTGCTCTACGATCGAGCGAAAATAGAGTTTACTACCGCAACCGGTCGCATGAACTTGAGGGTACTCACCCGAAAGGAGATCCATGCCCAGGGTCTAACAAAAGTGTTTGAGACGACATGTCAAGGCCCGACCAGTGAGGTACTCACCTCCGTGTAGAACTGCAAGGACGCTTTTGGGTCCTTGACACGAATCATCGTGTGGTTGAACTACAAACGTTCGGCAACCCCTGTCAACTCTTTTCCTTGATTCCACCACTCTCCGCGTGCTCACCTTGAAGCTAGCGGTCTCGGTTGTGCGAGGCATGTTGAGCGATGTTGTGGTATGAAGACTACGACTGAATCTCTGTGGAAAAAAGTGCAGCGGGTGCCCGTGCTGTTTTGAGAGCACTCGAAAGGAGCCAACCAGGGTTGCTCATCTTCCCTTCCGAGTCGATCAGCTGACAAGCGTCTTATCTTGGTAGATCGCATCGGACACGGGCCGTATTGCCGGGCTCGGTTCAAACGTTCATCCTCGGACGCAAATTGTTCCACGCCGGAGGTGAATAAAGGCAAAGCTACACCAAAGACAAATCTAAGTACGTAGTTCTTGTCCATGCAAAAGAAATAGTCAAGAGATGCGAGGAAAGACAAAGTACGGTGCGCGTCCATTACAGTTATTATACAGGTATATCCATACGGGGAGATTGGGCAAGGTTTTTAGTGCGACTTGTGTCTGGGAGGCGTCGGTTCGTTGGAGATGAGTTCGTGGTTACCACGAATATTGACAAAGGAATACTGTTCAGACATATTCAGTACGTGCCTCATCTTCAAAAATCCAAACTACTACACTTACCTCTATCAAGTCAGGACGCACACCCCGGACTAGGTTCACGTAGACGAGGTTGGGCTCCGAGAAGAACGGTCTCAGACCAGCTTCTTCGAGCTTTTCCCACCACTTGAGGAACTTGGGGAAGTCCTGCCACGCGGTTCCGCTATAGACGTGAACTTCGAGCTGGAGCTGTCCAAAGGGCAAAGGTGCGCCGTGGAAACTGTCAATGAAGACCTCGAGCGAATCGAACTCGTTCCCCTCAATGTCGACTTTGAGTACATCGATGAAATCGTGGCCGTTGCGATCCATCAAAGTGCGAAGGGTGTACATCTTGGGGTCATCGAGAGGACCGTGAGCGTCCTTCGGGCCAAGAGCATAGGGGTAGAAATGAGAACGACTCTTGAGATCCGCGACGTGATCAATCTCGGGTCCAAACTAATCAACGGGTTGGTAAGTAGTCCTATGGAAATTATACGTCATACTCACAGAGTTGACGCTGAAATCATATCCCCAGACTTCGCAACCTGGTGCTGCTTTCATGATATCAGCCTCGAACGAGGACTCGCCGTTGACACCTGACAGCAAGTTGAATGCCTGCTTATCTTATCCAAGAAAGGTGATTGCGCACCGAAGGAGTACATGACACATTTCTTCTTAGGCACGATGCGCTCCACGCCGCAAACCCACTTCCCGCCGTCGCCCATAACCCCAATGCGGTCAACGCGATGGGGGCACTTGAACGAGGGGAGGAAGAAGTCCCCTGACGCCAATATTAGCGTGCCGCACCAAGCACCGAGCTTACAAATGAGACTCACAGAGCGTGTAGAATTCCCCGTTGGAGGGGAAACTGTTGAAAGGGATGCGTTAACATATGTCGGACACACAAGCGGTTGCGCTACTTACGGATCAATCTTATCCGCCGTCGGGCCCCATTTCTTGATGAGTCCCTGCCGCTGAACTAGCATGTCCCGGTAGTGCATCTCCTCTACCTTGAGAGCATGACCAAGGTCGTCTTGGCTAAGCACAACTGAGTTGAGCAGCGAGCTATGGCCAGATTCCGAGTTCACGAATAGGAGGACAGAAACGAAGATCAAGACTAGGAGGGCTATCATGAACCGCGGATGGCGGGCGTATAGAGACATGTTGGCGGGTGTATCGAATGAGCGTGGTGGAGCTGTTGAGAGCTGGGGGTGTACTTGGGGTTGGGAAATTTGCGGACTGTCTTATATTTTATTCCAAAATTATTCCGGTCGTTCCCCCACGTCTGTCTAAATTGTTACTGCCAAGAGTTCTCATATGATAATAATGTATCCGTGACAGAACGGAACCTTGAAATCCAAGTTGATATCTCGGTTGGCTCTGGAACTAGTACAGTACTGACCAGCATCAGACTTTTAGTTGATTCCTGCCAGCAAGTACAGCAAAAGGGCGTCGGAGGAGATCGGTGCACTGACTGCATGCTCGCAAGCCGGTAACGTCATGCTCCACATCATCATGAAAGCGTACCGGCAAGTATGGCGTGTGTGTGATCAGAATGCTCTGTCAACCGAGTTGATCAGCCTATCAGCAACGGACTCCACTGGTCGGGATCCTATTTGAATTCATTTGCGGCCGCAGCAGGACATGGCACGAACTGACAAGTGATAAACTGTGATAAAGCTGTTCCACGACCGATCGTCGATCATCTTCGTAGCGCCCACCTCAAGGCATCTAACTAATAAGACTAACTTGGTGGGGGCAGCCCTTGCGCCTTCTTATACTGGGACCGCAGCAGGACGGTTCCTTATTCCGTCACGGCATCGCACGTGTGGTTTTAATCTCCGCCCCAAAACGCGTTTACTCAGAGCGCGTCTTCACGTGACTCATAACCTCTTGACCAGTTACATCGATGTCCTCGTCAAGGTCATCGTCGCCGTCGACAATCCCCTTCAAATTCAGGAGAAAGAGCTCATCAGCGTCGACGAGCGCATCGCTTGACGATCATACGTACGGTCGTGAAGACGATGCGTTCTCTTCACCTCTACCATCGTCTTCACCACCGCTAACCCCTCTACACGAATACCCACAATGGGAGCATCCGAAATACTTGGATGACCTGGGTGCCGTTTCATGGGATCAGGAAGATGGTTTCGGGGATGCTACTCTCCCTTGGTCGTGTTATACACGAGACGAGAAAATCTCCATCGCGCCTCATCCGCTGCCCTCTCTCATGTCAAAATTCGCAACACAGGTGTTCAAGAATCGAACCTCGTCATCCTTCCAGTCTCCCCTTTACGCTTCGTGCCGTACCACATCTTATTTCTACCCCGACGGGGAAAGTGCCCTCGCAGATGATGATTGCGAGGAACACGACCTCGAGAGCATGGATATCCATGTTCGTGAAACCTATTTTGCTACATCTTCCGAACGCGGACGATGGCTAAGTAGTCCGATCGCAACGAGGGTGCGAACGCAGGCTATTTCGCCTAGGCACGGGAAATCATCGCCCGTTAGGACAGCCATGGACGCATCCCCTTCAGCGGCACGCGTGCGCCGACGTATCACTAGCCCTTTGGCCGATGAGGAGCTTTCGAGCTCCTCATCGTCGGAAGGCTACGATGAGGATGTGCGCTTCTCTTCGCCGCTCCCCCCTTCCTCCCCGTTGACATCACCCATGTCAAATTTATCCTTCCTTCCCGACGACTGCGAGGATGACAAGATCGCAGAATCTTGCCCTCCTCTGTCAAATGTGGGTGTCCTGTTGTTTCTCCAATTCGGGTTTCACTCATCTGAGTTTGTTCCTATCTTATCTCTGCGCATATAGCCAAATAGCTGTCCTTCTCTCGGGGCTTCGGATTTGAACATCTCGCCAATTGCACATATATCTCCCGTCGGATCTATGTGTTCACTGTCTCAATTTGAAATACCTGACATGGTTCCTTCAAATTCCGTACACGTCTCCCGCACCTCGAGTCCATGTTCAGGTCATGTGTCTATGTCCATTGACGTCCGGCTGGTTTCACCTAGCCCCCCTGACGCAACCGGCTCTGGCCTGGATGCCATGCTTTCCTCGCCTCTCTCCATGTTTGATGACCTCCCCCCCGCGGAACCTGTTATGCCGCTATCTAACACGAAGAATACGCCACACTCTGGGCAGCCCGCCAGCACTCCCGACAGGATGATGAACATTGCATTCGGGACTGTCTCATCTTGCGTGGATGGTGCTCTGGGACTCTCACTGTCAGTCGACGCAAAACACGAGACACCAGATGCTATCGGCAAGCCAAGTCCTACTAACGGCGCGACGAATAAACGAAAGCAGTCGCTCAGCCGTTCAGATGCACCGCGGAAGAAGAAGCGTGCCATCGTCCAACTTCCCACGACCCCATCCGGCCTGACAGAACAAGGGCAGCAGCGGAGAGCGCTGGCGAAGGGGAAGGAGAAGGAGAGCCACGTTTCGGATGCCTCGGAACTTTCAAAGAAAAAATCAAAACCATCGCATCGCAGCAGTCATTCCGACGGTTGTCGAACGAAATCTTCTCAAATGCGAAAGACGTCGCATACATCGGGACCACATTCGCACTCTGAGGAGGTGGACTGTACGGCCTTTCGACCTCCCGATAAGACGACTTCCGGCGCTGCCCATACGTCGCTTGGCCCAGTGGACCCAGCTGAAGCAGAGTTGCAAGCTTCCTTGACGGGCATGCTGATTGAAGCGCTCGCCACTTGTCGAGCGACGTCTATGGATTCTTCAGCACTGTATCTTGCTGTCACGCAAACGCATCCTCACCTTGCGAAAGAGCGGCCCAAGCAGGAGTTCCAGGTGCTCATTGCCACTGTTCTGGAGTCTGGACGGGCACGGTGTGGGATGTTCGAGAAGGTTGACAGTAGCGGAGCGGGATCGCGGCGTAAGGCGCTAGAGAGTCGGTGGTTCTATGTTCCGGATCGTGATGAAGACCGCGAGCGCGCATCACTGATAAGCGCCATCATGCCGCGGCAGAAGAGGAGCGAGACGAAGAAATACAAGCAGTATTATTACCGACCGTTGGGTAAGATATCGAGATGGGATCCAGAAGATGCACCGTAGTAGCCATAGTATTTAGTAGTTTTATTAGTAGTGTGTTCTTACTGAATATCAGGCTGTAGTATTACACGTCGTGCACGTGTGAGTTGAACGCGTCCCTGAGCGACTCTTGTTCTTGACCACGAGCTGACCTTGGCCACGACTCGCTGCCATCGCTTGATCCTCTCCAGATTTTTTGCTTTTGTTTCCGAGCCGTTGCCAAAGCTCTCGCGTCGAGAAAAGAAGACACAAAAGGAAGTTTTGCCTTTCACAGCACCGTCGCAAGGGCCATCCCGCTCTCGCTTTGTCCTTGTGGGCGATACATAACGGTCAAAGCGCTTCAAAGCGGTCATATCCCAACCGGGCCATCCTCCACCATCCAAAACTATAAAGGCGGCCCATTGGAAGCCGTTCAAACCATCAAGTCAACAGTTCAACCTCACAAACTGCCACTCCCATCAATCTCATCCAATTCCCCAATATCAGCGTTTATCAACACTAGGATCTATTCCCAGCGTCTACAGCATCACCAATCCATTGCCACCAAGTTCTCTTTCTACGCGCATACTCAACCAGGACCACCATGGAAACCGCATACGAGTCTATGAACCCCGAAGAAGTGATTGACGAGCAGACTCAACAAGCCACTCAGTCCACTCAACATTCTGGTTCTCAAATCAACGGAGACACCAATTCCCACCTTTGGGGATTCCTCCAACCTTGCAGTGCCGCACTCAGGCGTATCGATTTCTTTAAAATCCAACCCACCGTCAGTATCGGACGAAGCGAACAGAGCGAGATCATACTCCCTGGTGGGAAAGTTAGTGAGTGGCTTTCCATGCTGGCGTCTGTGAGACGCGTGTTGCCACTCGGTATTGACGCGTTTTCGGGGCGTAGGTAACCGTCACTGTCGTATCGTTTGGGATGGCAAGGAGGACGAGAAGTGTGCTGTAATCGTCGCAGACTACTCTTCCAACGGTACCTTTGTAAGCCCCCCACACGCTCTTTATCATCGTGACGCGTCCCACTCATATGTCCGTTTCGCGTAGATCAATGGCATCAAGATCGGCAAGGACAAGACGGCGATCCTCAAAGAGGGTAATGAAATAGCCTTTGGCAGTGCAACTCCGCAACCTGGAAGTCTCGAGGATTACCGTACGTTGATGTACCCTTCTTCGCTATTTCATGGAGTTACTCAGCGACGATCCTTGATGCTCGTTTTAGGCTTCATCTACAGGCACACCGCGGGTGGTCCCCCTCAAGGCGGTGTTCATGCGTTTTATGATATTAGCCACGAGCTCGGAAAGGGATCTTTTGCGACTGTCATGAAGGCTATTTCGCGTGCTACTGGACAGTGGTTCGCCATCAAGATGATCCAGGACACCAAGGTTCGACGCGTGACTGCTACTGAAAAGTCGAATGCAGAACAGGAGGAGAATTCGTTCATGCGCGAGATTGCTATTCTGGAGGGCTTGGACCACCCCCATATCTGTAAACTCAAGGAAGTCTTCCGAGATCGAGGCAATATCGGTAAGATCGCGTCTCGTTGGTCGTCGTGCACGTGTCTCATTACACCCGTTTAGATCTGGTGCTCGAGTTTGTGGACGGAGGTGACCTTCTTGATTATATCGTGAATACGAATGGCAATGGTGAGTTTGACTCGAACACTACTTTTACAGTATGCCTAACTGTGGACAAGGCCTAGATGAACGCATGGCGATCCACATCACGAAACAGATTTGTGATGCTCTTGCCGTAAGTTGCCACATGTCCTTTCATCCTCAATGTCTCACTCCCTGTGTGTAGTACATTCACGCTAAAGGCATCGCTCACCGTGACTTGAAACCTGAGGTATGCCAACTCCCCCGACGTAATTAGCCCATTGGTTGATGTCCAACCCACGCGCAGAACGTCCTTCTGACCTCCGACAACCCGCCCAATGCCAAGGTTGCGGACTTTGGTCTCGCGAAAGTTGTCGATAGCTATACCTTCCTCAAGGTTCGTTCAGTCGGCCTTTGTTGTCCGACAAAAGTTGACCTTATGCCTGGTAGACTATGTGTGGCACACCCAGCTATCTTGCGCCTGAAGTCGTCATGCAAACGGAGGATCAGCAAGGTTACAGCCACATGGTGGATAGTTGGAGCGTTGGAGTCATCGTGTTCTCGATGTAAGCCGTAACCGCCGTATGCTCAACTCACCCCGCTCATGCTTCGTTCCAACAGGATGACAAGCCAGAACCCCTTCATCGAAGATGTTGCTCAGCGTGATATGAAGGTTCGCATTGCAAATCGCACGATCGACTGGCCCCTTCTCGACACTCTTGGTGTCAGTGACCGGGGTATG
Organism: Chalciporus piperatus; assembly: GCA_038093975.1. NCBI lineage: Eukaryota > Fungi > Basidiomycota > Agaricomycetes > Boletales > Boletaceae > Chalciporus > Chalciporus piperatus. The sequence continues at coordinate 169,176 of JBBPTG010000024.1, forward strand.
TTGAACCTTATCCCCTTTGTCTCACATCTCTCATATCATTCATCTACACAGGTAAAGATTTCATTCGGCGCCTTCTCGAGTTCGACCCCCGTCGTCGTCTTTCCCTCACCGCAGCTTGCAACCACCCCTGGCTCACTCAAAGCCCCGATGGCATCCCTGGGTCTGCCAACCCCCGGGAACCACCCCAGTCCTTTCCGTCGATCGCGTCCATTCCCGACTCGTCCTTGAGTTCCCTCCCCGATGATGACGATGAGGCCATGGCTGCTGAGCCCAACAGCGATCCCGCCGTAAGCTCTGAGCTCCAGCAGCTGCAACTCAACCAAGACCAGTCCCCCAGTCAAAACGGTACACGCGCCCCTCTTCAACGCCGTAGCCAAGTTATGGCCCAAGCTGCTGCCGGAGACGTCGTCATTCCTGAGCCATCTTGGCAAATGCTCGACGCGGCAGGTGCGATCCCTCCGCGAGCCGGCAAGCGTAAGCTGAACGAGGATCAGCAGGGCCTGAGTGCCGTAATGGAGAATGGAGAGGAGAACGTTTCGCCGCCTAATGGTGGTGCTCGGAAGAAGAACAAGCCGATGAGCGATGTGGAAGATTCGCCACAGGTTGGCGATGGGCTTCGGACTGTTCCTGCGAACAAGCGCGGTGGGAGGGGACGTGGACGTGGACGCGGTGCTGCAAATGTGAAGGCTCGACTTCAAGAGGCCGCTGTTGGCATGGTCGTGGAGGAAGATCCTATGGACGATGATACGGAACCTCCAAAACCTCGGCGATCTTCACGCGTGCCTTCACCTAACAAGGCCCGGCGAGGATGAGTGATTCTTGGACCTCGACCATACGCATACATACCCCCAAACACGGACGATGAAAAACACGAGCGCAGCGTGGTATTGTTTCTATATTTCCAGTCTCATCTCTATCTCCATCTCCATCATGCACGATCCATCTCCATCTCCATCTCACTCTCTCGCTCTTTGGTATCTCGCTAGGCTTATATTCCCCGACTTTCCCCTGTTCTTTTTCTCTTTGCTTTTTTCTCGCATGCTGATCGATTGTCTTGTCTTGTATTGATTACCTACGTATATCGGTCAACGCCTCCCGCCCCCGCCCCCCCTCGCTCGTTAGATTTATGGTTGACTTACCACTCTCGTTTTATTATACTTGTATTTTTTTGGATAGACATAACTAACATGATGCTGTCGATTGTGTTTTGGTTTGGCTATCAGTACTTCAGTGTGCACTCTGCGATGACTCGCGAGACGGAATCGATGGTCTCGCTCTCTTTCCACCAAATTCAGTCAGACATCTAAACATTGCGCGCATCGCGACCTCGTCCCCCCTGAGGCATCTCTAACGATCGAGCCTAGTCACAAGTCTCCCCAATGGGCCGGGACTCGGAGTTGGGGATGAAGACCATCGTTAACGTTCAAACTTTCTCCTTTGCAGTTGTTGTACTCACACCCAAAAATAACTCCAACGAAGAACAACACCCAATTGCAAGGCCACAAAGTACAGTGATCTCGGAAGTAAAATAACACGGAATGCGGTAAGCATAATAATAATTTATAAAACCTTTGACCGTCAACCGAGGTCCGCCACTGGCACAGAGAAATTCCTTCGGCGGAAACATATGTATGTATGTCAAAAACACTCGACATGACATGCCTAGAGGTACCTCAACTATTGCCACCATGACGGTTCGACTGACCGACTCGACTGCTGTGGCACTGGTGCTTTGAATCGAATGCGAAACCAAACCTTGATCCGGGTCCTGGGCCTTGTTTGACAGGTTCCGAGTCTGTCAGGTGAGTTTATCGCCACTGACAGACAAGCAGCAGACCTACTTGCTTGCTTATCGAATCCAGACTCGGATATATGTAGTACTCGGATGCGACGTGGCAGGACGTGGCATCTGATCATGGTCAAACGGAAGCAAAAGTCACGGGTGGTGATGGTAAGCCAATTGACAGCTCGTCTCGATTCCTATCGATCGGTGACATACGGGAGGATGTTTATGAAGCTGCCAGTGGGAAGAGTAACACTGGCGTTGACACGTTGAGCATAAACGTTGACTGCGACACAGACTCGGAGTTCCACCTGCGATGTCGACAAAGGTCTGGCATACCAGGTCAGTCAATCGACCGGCGGACTAATGAATCAGGTGCAAAAAAACCTGTTCCGGCACCTTAAGGCTTAAACTACCCACACGGTGAGCCGAGTTTTGTATTGACAGGATAGGATATCAGAGTTTGAGACAAGTTGATGGCAAGTTTTCAACTCTGGAACCTTGAAACACATGGACGACTCGGATGTAATACTTATGTGTGGTCATGTCAAACTCAAACATGAGGGGTGATGATGGTCAGTCAATTGCCAACTCATTCTGTCGATCAATGATGTGCATGAGGATGTCTCATGCAGACAGGTACACAAAGGAACACAAGTGCCATTGATGACATGAGATGAGGCAGAGGCTCTGATGAAAGAGGGTCCATTGACGAACTGGAATACCGCCGTGACGCGTCGAGTGTGTTATAGGTGCGTATCAATTGTTAATTGGACCTGCGTCGGCTGGCCCAGGGTACATTTTTCGTGTTTTCACCCCGTTACAGCTTATATTATAGCAGTACAGCGTGTCTCATTACACGGCCTGGATGAAAAATGACAACTACACATGCTGGACTTGAACCGAATCAAGAACCTGTCGATGTCACCCAACGGAGCTCCGTGACTAGGTGAACTCGCTGAATGAACTACCACATGAAAATGGGCTAACCCATGATTTTAAACAGTGTCGACCGTCTTGAATGAATCCAACCTACGGACCATACCATTTATTCGGTTAAATTCATCCCTCGAGAAGCATTTCTCTATTGGTAAAATCACATGGTTCGAAACGGATAAGCTTGGGTATGTGGGTCCATGAGAGATCAAGCGATCTGGACTCTTCTGGACTCTGGTTTAACTATCTCTCCGGTATAATTTTGTAACCTTATATCGGTCGGTGACAGCCCGAGCTTGTCAACTCTACCTTTCCAATGTCACGCTTACCGTTCCGCAGTGCTAGTCTAATCGTTCTTCATCGATTCACTGCACGGGTTCACAGGTTCCGCGAGCCTCAGCCCTGCCACGTCTAAGTACTTCCGGACACAGCAATATCGTCTCCGCTGACAGCCCAACAGTTGACAAATTTCCTCTCGAATTTCAACAATACTCTGACCTCGCTCTTTCAGAGGGCGCAGAATCGAATTCTAGGTCTCTCCAGGTTCCAGAAGGATCATGATGAGTCCCTGTCGCCACATGTCAAAAGATGCCAACGAACCACTCGCCCTTGATCAATTCGAGACCCTTCCGAGGCCCAATTTCCAATCCCTAGATCCAAAAACGCTCCCACAACCTCGCGCCCGAAAGTCTTCCAAATGACGTATTAGGGTTCTGCGTACTGGATTGCGCAGACACGAGTCAAGCGATCATCCTGATCCCTCAAGTTATTGATGAGAGATCTTTGGCTCGCTCTTGCTCCACCGTTTCCGAAGAGGTTAGTGCCCATGGAGCCCTGGTGATGGAAGAAATGGATCGAGACTACCCTGTGCCCGAAAAAGTACGGGAACCAAAGTTCAAGAATCAAGACGCACCTGACCCACTGACCCAGGGGAGAACGACTCTTTGGGCTCGTCTGGGAATGAATGTGCTCCTCTGGCGGGAATTCTCCGACCCATTGCTTTTCACGCGATCATTTTGTGCATGTGCTAGCTCACCGCCTTTGACCGAACAGACGTGATGCGAGCTGCCAGGGGGTGGGGGAAGAGTCTTCTCGATCTGTTGGGGAAAACTCGACAATTAGGACCTGTCCATTCAAATCACTGACACGCCGCTCGGAGGGGTGTTAAAGTGGGGGCAGAACAATCCTTTGGACGGAATTTCAAGCTAGAAGTGTTCCTCCCCCTTCAAGCTTTCTGACTTGACTGTTGCGTACGACATCCCGCTGGCTTGCATATCCCCACCGGGGAAATTTGATATGTTCCATACGACGAACACACGACACGTATGCCCTTCCATCCTCGTCGGGGGATGGTGTGTATGCAGAAAAGTCCCTAATCAGATAACTTAGCGGCGTCGAGAATGCACGGTCGACAGGGATGCGTCCCTTATATGGCAAGCCCAGGCGTCCCTTTCCTTACTGAAACTGGAACACAACATCGAGTCTTCCCTGAAATCGCCTGCGAGGGGAGGGCATCACAACTACATATAGGGGACAGTCAACAATCAGGGATGTATCGATAAGTAGCGATAGGTATCGATAGTTACCCCACCTTTATTCACGTCATGTATGTAACCATTCGTTTATGTATGTGATATGCCGAGAGCGAACTGTATGACGCATGTATGACCTGATACTTGATACTGATAACGAGAGAAACCAAGACGCATAATACCCCACGATAATGATTATACAATTCTTTGGAGAAAGCAATTCTATGTGCGTAACGGCATGCCAGGAAACAAACACGCAGCAAGAACCGAATAGGTGATGGATAAGATGAGTCATCAAATGCGAGCGAAAGCGAGAGTAACAAGAAAGCATAACAAACATAACAGGGGAAACGAGATGTGCCTGTGGGACATGGGCATAGCAAACGGAACTGACCGAGTATTGCACCCACAATTACGAATTGCGAGACGTAACAAAGGATGGTTCTCGGCTCGTCGACTAGGAGCTCTTGTCAACGGACCGTTTCCGATTGGCCTTGACATTGATTTTGGGCCCATCTGGACTGATCTCGGGGGCAGTGGACGAGGCTCGGGGAACCAGCGACCTGCGCTTTCGCATCCCACGACGAGACTCGAGGGGGTATTCGCATTTCAGATGCCGACGGGCGCATTGACTGGGGAAAAGAGCACATGTAAGCATTTATTCGGCAGAAATAATGATTGGAACCCGGAGATCAGCGAGATGACGAGGCGATTAAAGGGAGATATTAGTTTGGTAGTTGTGTGATCAAACGAATCCGTAGACACGCTCGACCGATAGAGGAATCGGAAAGACCGAATGTTCGAACGGTCAAACAAACACTTACTTGCATGTTTTGTCCTTGCTACCTGGCTGAGGCGGTCCACACGCAATCTTCCGCCCCCGACAGAAGAGACACGCAAGCGCAGGCTTCTTATCGAGGGTCCGTTTTGTGTGGGGTACCGGTGACATGCGGATGAGCGACCGCGAGCGGGAGCGGGAACGGCGGCTGTGTGAGTGATTAAACGAAGACGAATGTTGCTGAGAGTGGGTCTGTGGGAAAGCCGCCGAGGCGGGTGAGGGGAGCTCGCCGAGCATGTGCGATTGGCTAGGAACAGTTAAACGAGGCGGTCGGGGCGAAACGTCTTCCCAGTGTTCACGACCCATACTGGGCTGGTAGGACCCGTCATGAACGTACGGTGGCGAACCGAGCACCGCATTGTCGTGCGAGGGTGTCAGGGGCTGGTGGCCCGAGAAATATTGGGGAGACGTGGAATTTGCGGGAGGGGGGTATGGCAACGAATCCATCGGAGGCTCATCATACAGAGTCGGGAGCGACATGGCCGATGGTGATGTAACGCTTGGCACCATCATGTTCTCGTGACCATGTACTGAGTACGGTGGACTGGAAACAGCGACCAGGGAAGCAGACGAATATGGCATCGCGTTCGTTTCCTGCGTGTGGGGTGAGACACAGAATAACATGTGATAAAATGTGGCGTACCTCGTTGACTTCCTGTTTGACGTGCTGCCATTCGGACATGCCCACTTGTGGTGAGGCGTAATTGGGTTGATTGGACGTGTTAGTGGCGCACTCGCCCAACGGGTTTTGGAGAGTGTATGATTTCGACGACATGACGGGGTAGTCAAAGTGGAGGGCGTGATTCGTGAACGCGTTGCACGACTGGTCGTCGGATCCCGGGTGCGCCCCAACGTGATTGTGAAGCACGAAGTTGCTATCACCCTCATCCGGTGATGGAATGAAGACCAGTTGACCGTATACCCGGTAGAACTGGAGGTCAGACTCGTCCAAAGACGCGAAATATGAACCAGACTGAAGCTCTTCGAAGGAGAAGGAGCGCTTCACTTTAACCTGTGGCGAGCGTTGACATCGGGGAGCAAGGATGTAGAATATGATTACTTACCTCGACGTCGAACTTTGCCTCGTGTTCAGAGTAGCCAGCGGGGGAATCCATGACTGGGGACTGGGACAGGTGGGTGGCGTAGAAAGGACCCTGGGGGCGGGAGTGGTCATATGGAGGATGACAATAGTAGGACGAGTGCGTGGAAGAGGGGTGATCCATGGCTGTGAACGGAAGCAGAGGAGTGAATTGACGGCAGGGGGAAGGGATATCAGGCAAGATCAGAGCGAGGGATTTTTATAAGAAGAGACTTTGTCTGACCTTTCGTAAAAATAAAGGAATGGGAGCCAAATGGGTCCGGTCACTTACAGACTAGCTGAGTATAGAACCCACGCCTTTGGCAGGGTCAATAGGTCAGAAGACTGTCAGGACCTGACAAGATCATGCACATTTACAGCAAACTCCATTCGTAAGTTTCTCGTAACTCCTTGCCGTAAAGGAAAACCCACCGCACCTGTCTCCATTTCGGACCAACAATCAAAGATTCATGCTTTCATCGTCTGAATCGTCAGCCAGTCCATATCAGTGAACAATCAATGAAATCACCCGTTGTTGGGGAATTAGGGATAGTCTCGCAGCTGTGTATCATTCCCTGACTCGACCCTCTCCTCGCTGCAATTGTGGGCGCACTTCGGAAAATTTACGATAGCGTTCAAGTTCTCAACCGAACCCTATAGACTCTTGCGCCTCGAATCAACCTCGAATTGCCATATTTTGCTGCAATGCTTGCCTGGAACGCAACACCAATGTGTCAGAACTAACCATTTTCAAAGGAGAACCCCTCCAGAATGGCAACTGACGTGAACTCGCTAAAATTTGACATTGGCGCTTCACAAAAGTAGGCTCGGGATCGCGAGATAACGATCTGTGTACACATATGTCCAACAAGCTGCGCAGTGCCATTCTCTCTTGCCACATCTGTCGTCCTCCCCATGAGGCCAGGTCGTCGCGACAATCCAAGACGCCGATTCGTAAGATGTCATAGGTAGTACCCAATCACGAAGTACATCATTCGTCGCCGTCCTTCTCCTCTACTGAAATCTTCCTTAGGCTCTCCGCTTGCCAAGTCTGAACCGCTTCCAGATGGCCCCACACAGGGATGGAAAAGGGACTTCCACCCGGTGGGCCGTACATGTGTCTGCCTGCGGTCCGCCTCGCTACAAATTGCCCCCGCTCCCTCTTACGCTTGGAGAGAAGACCCTTTCGTCGTCGTGTCCCCTCTTTTTTTCGTGTGCCTTGCCTACCCAAAAAAATCGCATCGTTCGTACTTCTCGGTTTAGCAGGCCTAGCCTTGAGCTGGGTGATTCCAGCCTTCCAGTGTTCGATCATGGCCACGAAGAATACATGCTACCGAGCAGTTCCAACGGAGTCCAAATCACCCACTCCAATCTTCGGGGCGCTGAGAACGCGGAGTACGCTCTGAGCCTACAAACGGCAGCATGCATGAAATTCGTAAATAGATAGCCACGCGCCACTGGACGAGTCTGATCAACTCGTACACCATCATGATATTCTGTTCTTTCTTTATCCTTGCGCACGCCAGCAACCGTGAAAGGGCTTTGAGTTGACAAGCCTTTTGATACGAACAGCATCTGGATTTGAGAGAACGTACACACACAAAAAGCCTCCAAATCTTTCACCGAACGGAAGCCCGCGTGTAACGCCACATACACTGATGAGCAACGTTATGTAACAGGCTTCTACATACTCCGCGGGCCTGCTCAGGTTCGCGACCAATGACGCCATCACAAAGTGCTTAGCCCAACATCTGTCCAACCCAAGGCTCGGAGCTTTTCCAGCTTCTTATGAAACGGCATCTAATGCCTCAGGCATGTCGAACGCCGTCGACCGTGTTACCTCCCCGTACGTGAGCAGGCCAACATAGGGCATGACGTTGTACTTGAGGGAGAATTCGGTAGGTGACACGTTCCTGCAATGTTATCAGTGAGGGAAGTTGGGGGTCGTTCGCGATAAGAACATTGATCAATCACGGAATAACACGAGGTATCCAGCCGTTTTTCGCAGATCTACGGAGTAAGGAAATGTGCCATGGGAACTTACTTGAATGATTCAGATAACTCCCGGAACTTGTACTTGTTCCTGGAGGCCTGCTTGATGTTTGCGTCTTCCTTTCGGCGGACGATGCGATCCCAGAGCACCACGGAATTATTAACCTACGAAGAAGACATGTGGTGAGCGCCAAGAAACAGATACGACGGCCTAAATGCTAAGCCGGAGCAAATGCGTCACTCTCCACGAAATGACAGGCCGCGCAAAGGCAGATATAATAAATCCGTGTCTAGCTTACTCACACCTTGGGCGTTCGTGTACTCGGCTTCAAGATACACAAACAATTGTTTTGTGTTCCAATTGAAAAGAGGCCGTAGGTCTGCATCGGTACCATCCACGCGAACAGTCGGTCAACGGATGTTGAGCGGTAATTGGTGAGCAAAGTGGAGCGGATAGTTGGTGAACGCCGGCAAAAATGAAAGTACAGCCATGAACACGCGTTGGTTGCTGCAATGGAAGCAAAGTACTCACCAGCTGTGATATTGAACTTGACAAATCCGATTTCTTCCTGCTTGTATGGGTAACGCTTCGCCTTCGTGTTGTATCTGGACAGAAAGGGCATGTGGTGAGATACGAATTCTTCTCGGGAGAAATGACAAAGCGGATGGCACGGGAGCATGGATGCTGAGACTTGGGTGATATGGCTGGAGGGACTGACACTTTCAGCGAGACCAAGTCAACGTTTCCTTTGGTATCGGCTGTGAAAAGGAAGGATGAGAGGGCAATGGACGCCAGCAGGACCATTATGCAGGTGGACCATAGTGCCGATATCCCATTGACGCGAGCGTATATGTTATGCATTGCTGTATAACGTCCTTCTTCTTCTCGATGCAAGTAGGGAAGTCTTGACCGCTAAATGTCGCGTTTGAACACGATGTACAGTGCTTGGTTTCAGAAAGTTGTTGGCGCTGACCACGACAACCATACGTGGACATACTACGACTACCAAATTTGGATATGTAGTGCTATATGGCGCTTGAAATTGACGCATACCCCTCTTTCAAGATATCTTTTCTGATCGTCCGCCAGGGTCCCCCCAGTGACAGACAGACCTTGATCATGAGTATATCAGTCCTCCAGCCAACGGATCAGACATAGGACATTTTGGGTATTTTCATAATCCCCTGAACACCGTAGCTGGAATTGCGAACCGCCATCTCACTGGTGCCACCCTCGAACTAGGGCCTTGCTACGCGACTCGGGGTAAGTACCCTGTGTGAAGTTTTCTAGGGTGCCCAATGCACCGGAAATTGACACTATACCGAAACAGTGAGGTCGTTTGCTGACTGTGCGACAAGTCAACGTCTTGACTCATCAGCATCATATGATGCGAGCAGGTGCGCAGTCATCCATTCCAATCTCCACCTACTACTTCAGGAGAGCAACCTTCAGTTGTCAAACAAACGAAAAGTCGTTCTTTGTTCGGCTACAACCCCGGTGTCTTTTCATCAACAGGTAGTTATCTGATGGGAAGCTATTTCTGAGCATATCGCGTTTCTTGCGAACGTGTTCATATCGCCCGACTATGGGCTTGAATCGGAATATGCAACTCGCAGCGTGGGGAGACCAACTCGTTCCTCGATAGGCTCGGACGTTTGATCATTCGCCCTCTTTCAACTTCCACCCCTCTTCTTTCGTCTTTGCCTCCGCCGACTGCGCCATCCTCGTGATTTCAGCCACCGCCTTCTCTCAACTCCCTTATCCAGGTTTCCCTCTTTATTCTTATCAATGGGCTACTGATTCCATCCTGAAGTGGCATGGAAACAGGTTGCCCCATTTCATGAAATACCTGTATTGTTCTTGACCCCTCGTGAACAAGGCACCCCGACACAACTTTCCCCACTAGTACACAATCACCCTCCATTTTAATCCCAGAAAATCCTCTAAACCTTTTCCAACGATAATTAATCCCAACGCATCCTCCAAATCGAATCCAATCCCCGAATTTGATTATCCAAATACTTGGGGGGTGCAGGATGTAATACCTCCAATATGACCGTGGGCTACACCGCGTCGTCCCTCAATTCTTTCAAACTGGGCGCGCATTTTCATTTTCTCATTTTTGCCTGATCGTGACATGTTACACGAAGCTTCGATACCACCATAACGCGGGTTCCTTGTTTGTCGCTTGCGACCCAGAGTCTTGGATTGCAATGTTGTTGCGAACCTGGTCTTATGCGCATGATTGACGGTGATTATCTCCCGCACGGACATCATTTATACCCTTTTTTTTCCAATTCTACCACTTCCTTGGGTCGGGGTTCTCGCTGTCATCGTCATCCACTCGACTGGGTTGACCGTGCAGCTGTTGTCTTGGGTTCTCATGAATGTAATGTGTTCGTGAAGCTTTACCGACACCTTGGTAAGTACACATCTCCGTGATGGCATGTTCATCCAAAGGTTTGTTGGCATGGAAAATGAAGCTTGGAAGGGATCATGGTCAAGGCAAATCGCGACCAAAGCATGCATTGGGGTGTCGCAGAAATACAATATAGCTCAAAAAGTATCAGCACCGTCATGTTGGTCATAAATCAAAAAGTATTCTGCTACCCTGAAGATTCGACTGCGCCGCTGTCACAAGCGATGGCCCTACGGCCCCTACCCCGTCTCTGAACCCCTACTCCGTCTTGGGGTGCACCGCGTTTGGTACCCAAACGATGTCTTCCTCACTCTCGCCTTCAACCCCTTCGCTGTCGGCTGGCGACCCTTCTTCCTCGCTCACCAACGCACCAGCCCAACCACCCTGGATCTCCCTCTCCAAGCTGGCAATCTTGGCCCCTCTCAACCTCAGGAACGAAATAACCTCCCTCGCGTGTCTATACCCTCTCATCTCCACCTCCTCCACAGGACCCTGACCATCCACCTCCACTTTCACCCTGACCTCATCCATACACCCAAATCGCTTCGCCAAATGCACGCTCGACATAACCTTCTTTGCTTCTCCCGCATCCTCGAGGGCGGCAAAGAAGCTTGCAAGGGCACGGACAGCCTCGCCACGCGCACGCAGCACATGACGCATGATCCGGCGTGATGAAGGTCGTTTCTTTGTAAGCTTGACAGGAGGCTCCATCGCCTGTGCGGGGAGGTCGGGTGTGGACGGTCGGCCGTTTCTCTCAAGCCATGGGCTCTCAGGAGGGATCGGAGGGGTGGTGTATTGTGAGAGAGCAGCGAGTGAGAGTTCCCAACGTTTCGGGGCCCACACGCCTACGAGGACACGCCACGCTGCGATGACGCGTTTCAGGCTATCGTATCAGGGTTGATTGCGTCAGTGGCTGCTATTACCCTTGGAGAAGAATCAGAACAATGAATGAAAAAGAGACCCACCTCAGATAGTTGTCTGTGGCGGCCCGTAAGTGCGATCAACGTCATATATCACGCCGAACGAGTCAAACGATCGACCCACCATTGATTAGCCTCGTGTGATAATACGCGAATGCCCATACTGTGATCCCTGCCACCAGTGCACCGTGACTGGTGTAGCTTAGCACAGCCCAAAGCGCCCAGAACGCGGTCGGGTAGATCAACATCAGTAACAACAGACTGATGACAACCTTGTTCTGTGCCTGAGCCTCCTCCTCGTGCTCGGCAAGTCCTGCAGCCAGTCGGCCCATAACGTACACGGGCAAATGGAGAATAAGAGGCAGGATAAAGAAGGGGAGGCGAATAAGAGCTCCTAAGGTGTCACGGATGAGAATGAATAACGTCAGAAGTCGCGATGGGAGCGGCGCGGGGCTAGTTGGTGAAAGCGTTTCCGGGAGCGGAAGAGATGACAAGACAGAGTTCCTAAGGTTTGTCGACTGAAGAAGAGAGTAGTATTCAAGAAGATGGCGGCGTACGGAAACGAAGTTCGGTGTCGCATCCTGGGTCGAGAAAAGGTCTACAAGACTGAACCATGACCGTGAGTAGATCGAGCGGATTGAAGTAGGCGGAGATCGGGGCGACGCACGTCTGAGAGATGGTCACAAATTCATTCAAATCAATCGAGCGTTCTTCTTCCCATAGTAGATCCCGAGCCATCCGAGCAGCATAAAGCGTGTCCCTACGTACAACACCGTCAGCCTCCGCACCAGGCGCAACGTAGGATGTTTACCAGTCTGGGGCGTTGACGGTAGTTTCCACGAGCTGCCGTTCAATTGCACGCGTAAGCTGCTTCACGGCGGCGCGAGCCGCGCCTTCAGCATCAGAAAAAAACTGTTCTTTGTACTCCTCCATAGAGATCGGCGGACCAAACCTGCAAAAACTTTGGTGAGAGGAAGCGCTTCATGGGCCAACTTTCTGCTCACTCCATGATCACCTGTGATAATTTGAAATATCAGCAACTGGAGACGGCGGAAATCTTTCCCGACCCAGAGTCAGAAGTATTTCACACTTACATCACTACGATACTTTGATTTATTCGTATACACAATTGCCGCGGGCACAATCTTGACTTCTGGGCCCTTGATTCCGTTCTCTGCGGCCCATTTTGTGTACTCTAGCGCGGCCCAGGCTGCGCCGTCCTTGACCTGCATAATACGGGGTTCCGTATATGACGTTCCCTCGGGGAAAAGCGCAACAGCACCACCGCGAGCGAGTGCATCGAACGTTCCACGGAACAGTACCTGCCTATCCTTTGATTTGCGGTCGACGGGGATGTTGCCGGATGAATACAGCAGCCAGGCCAGGAATTTATTGTTGAACAACGTCGCTGTCAAGTTTTAGGTGGGTCGTTGATATGTGTGGCGAGCTAGGCTGCCGTGTGCTCACCTTTAGACCAATAGTTCAGCATCCGCTGACGAGGAAAGGAGGTCGCTGTAAGCGTTCATGAGCGCTCGTACGACCAATAAAAAAGGGTGATATGGACTGACACAAAACGGAAGGGTCGAGAATCATGTTATGATGGGTGGCGGTACTGCGAGAGACATATCAGCATGAGCCGGGAAACTCGGTATCAAGAGGAAAAGTCGATTGGCTGTTCTGCTGGCTCTCGCTTGAGTGTATCGAGCGCCGTGCGGTGTCGCATGAAGTAGCGAGCCCCTACAAAAGGGAAGATCGACTCTGTTGCCACTTACACGATAATCGGACCATCTTCTGGTACGTTCTCTCCGCCTAGCACGCGCACCTCCGTGAAAAAGGACCATACTGCCCACCCCGCCAATGCTCTGAGGACCTTGTGCAGCGCTTGCGACTCTGATTGAGACATGACGACGGGAAAACGCTCTGGCCCGGGATAGATTCGTGAATAAAGTACAGACGCAACCTAGAGCGGAGCAGAAGAGGAGCTCGGCAGTCAGCTGTTTGAGAGAATTGAGAGAGCACGAGCCCACTGTCAACGAAAACGGTTTTACGGCAAATGTGTCCAATTCAGTGCCTAGGGCCAAGTGGTGGCAATGCCAGTGCCACTGCTACTGCTACTTAGATAATCCTAGTCTTGTCTACTAACAACATCTCCCTTCCAGCGAGTCTTCCGAGAACAAGGATATCTCATGTGAAATTTGTTTCAGTGTTTGACTCTACACCGACGCGCACCGTCGACGCCGGACGGAACAGGAAATCTCATCACTGCGGGGCTCGGGGAGAACTTCGACCAATGATATTACACCATTCGCAGCACTGATTGTAGTGAGTGTTGATCTATCATATGCAACGGGATGACCAGGGTCATCCATTATACTTACTTCCAGTGGCAGATTCTCCCCAACGGCGCAGGAAGACCGAGGGTAAAAAGACGTGTGTTAACATCTTCAAGTTTTCGGTACAAAACCCTCATCTCTGCACGAAATACCGCTATAGAGGTTAACTCTGTGCGATGTCACATCCGTCAGGCGAGCTACAGGAAAAGAGGTCAGGTTTACGAGGAAAACGAGCCCAAACACACGCCTGTTTTGGCTGCTTCTGCTTGTAGACTGAATTGAAAACCGAGTTCGTCAGGCCATGGCAGACTGCTGGTAGCGGGAGCGACTGTCTCGGCCCTACCTAAGGGGCAGCCTGGGGGAGACTCAATACGACCGCGATTCATCAGAGTCAGGCTTTCTCTCGCGCGAAATAGTCGATGTCCAAGGGTCTCTCTCATATTACCTGCGAGACACCAAGTTCGATGTAGAAGCCTGCACCTTGGATGATGGCGGAAGGATTAATGGTTCTTCCCGCGAATGCGACGAGCTGGCTGTCCAGCAAGCTTATAACGTGAGATATTTCTTTCCTCTGGTTCAAAGATGTTTAAATCAACGGCGGCCCAGGTCGCCGTGCACTGTCGAGCATCGTCGGTTGTCACCCCAAACTATGACGTGTCTCCATTAACCTGTTCACATCTCCCCCAGGTGCAGTAGGTTCGTTTTACTCATCAGACTGGGTCTACCAGGAGTCAACGCTTTTGGTGATCAAGTAACTTCTGAGTCGCACCGAAGCTGCACGACATTCATCTCTTTCACTGCCTCGAATTTCCTCCCCTGTGGTTGCCACCAAAAATGTAGGTCATTCCCACCGACAATGAATTTCTCGCATGGATACTCATGTTTCCCGTATGTTATGCAGAAGCTGACTCGAACGATCCTTATTTCCTGCCAATGGCTAGGATGGTCAGCGATCAGGAGTTCCGCTGAACTTGGTCGTCCTACACGGAGGGTCGTGTGCGTTTGGAATGCATAAGCAAGCGATATTATGGTGCGTGGATTTCGCTGCAAATTTTGTTTGCCGCCCAATGTTTTTCAAGTTCTCTTCGAAGAACGACAATTAGAACGCCTTCAGTTTGGTCATACCCAAGTTGAAGGTATTCAAATTGTCGCATTCTTCGCATGTCGAATGCTTCTTTGCGAAGAGCACTGGTACCAACACTGGCAAGAATTAACTCTCGAATGAAACCGAGCAAAGTGCGTTGGTGTCCAGCCACTGTATGTCATCATTAAACTTCCCTTGTCGACCCTCCGCACGAGTGCTGCTCTCCCCCTCTCTGCATCACCTACACCTGAACCGAGCTAGACAATGCGGCTTCCACCCGGACATTAAAACGACCGGTCTAGGGTGCGAGACGAAGAACGAAAATTCCTCGGTACTGTCCCGAACTGAGATGCAAATGATCTCGCGGGGAAGACCTCGTACACAGCTTCTCAAAACCCGGACAGCGCGAACCTGCTGTACGTACTCACTGCGTCTTCATCTTCGTCCACCAACACTTCTTGGTGGAGCAGAAATAAACCATTCGATAAGGTATACGAGATGTATACATCGTGGGATTCAAGAATATGGACGTGCTTCCATCTATTCCTCGCCGCGCAACTTGATTAAATGCACACAGTTGGGTCCAATGCGATTGCTATATCCCCGGAGTCAAATAATGCAAGCGGACACATAAGATCCCCCAACGTATCAAGACACGTTAGGACGACTCACGTTGTCGGAAGTAGACCCAATGTGCTGGATTTACTCCAGTAGACGCTATACCCAAGACGTCTTCCTTCAGTATGGTGGGTGGGTGAGCACGACGGACTTACGGATGCTAGCACTACCATCTGGGTTTTCGCCGCCCTCGAGGCGCTTTACATTCTTGGGTGAGCCTAGCAAAAATGGCTCAATACCGCTATGCAGCAGCGATCGCGGTGAAATAAACATCCGGTGCCAGTGCCTTCCAGGAATGAAACAAGAGCCCCTACCTAGTTCGGTGAATTCCCAATATTCTGTGGCACTATTAAAACAGGGAGTCAGACGCGAGGCAAGCTAGGGAGAGATGTGGTATACAAATGCTGATATCCAAGTAGTGTGGCAATCATCGTTGGTATGCCATCTGAGGACAAGGATTAACGGATCAGACCGACGCTAGAAGGGCGAGGAACGTGCAGCGCACCAATCAAATGCACACTTAATCATTTAGTGTTAGTGTGGATAGTGGGAAACATAAGATCGGATTCGAGAGCTTACAACGATAAATGTTATCGACGCCAATGGAACGTTCTACAAGCTCTGCAAAAGCGGCGTTTCCGGTTCGGGGTTGGCCTAATAATAATATTCTCGTGATTCAAACGATAAAATTTGAAGTACCACTTTACAAGGAACTGTCAAGACCCACCGAAGGTGCATAGAGTCACGGATCTGCCAGGGAATGTATGGGTAAATGCAACGGAAGCTATCCTTGTGGTCGCCCCCTGTCTATGTTATGAAACGTGCCAACAGAACCGGAACGGATACGAATAACTTACCCCCAACGAATGACCTAGTTCCCACCAAGTTCGTTCACTGGAACAGCCAACACATAAAGGAAAGTCTCAAGTACACAAACAACGACATTGTAGGACGGATATTCTTCCAATTGATGTCCAAGCCTGTCTAGAATTGATTGTGCGACGCTGTTGTACGAGATAAGGAATCAGACATGAACGCGTGGCTCAGCCAACCGTGCAGTGACCAGTGATGGATCCAGAGGAGGGAGACCCGGGCTCTGCAATGGTGTGAGGATGATCTATGTGTCTATGACCAGCATCCCAGGAATGTCGATGAACGAATGCATCAAGCCCGAGCCAGTGAGTTGGATACGTACCGACGAGGATACTCGTGATGTCCAGTGTCGTACTAGTACCCCTAAACGCGACGATCAGTTCATTCCGCTTGTGTGACGAGGTCCTGAAACTGGCGATTGTAGTGTCAGAAAGACTCGGAACTCCCCCGCAACCGAGTCGGCGGGGATTCGAGGGGGTGATGAATGTATATCTGCAACTTCGGGCTTGTACGAACCTGAACTTCTACGAGGGTATTCCCCATTGGACGAGGACACAGCAATTTGGCATACCGAGCGAGATTGTCATACGTCGTTGGATCAACGCCGACAGAGGGCTCGTCTGTGCCACGGCCACCCCGCCACCGCAGTCACAGTTGTCGTCGCCGTCGTTTCAACGACTTCGTCCACCGACATGACACAGTGTATCCTCGAGTTCGAGGCCGACGATGCAAATGAACGAGTGTCAAGATGATCCGATCATTTATTACGACGGTATTAATTTAGACACCCGATCTGGGGTAGCGTGACATCAAAAATCAAAATCCAGCGGTAGACCTGATCGAGTCGAGGAGAGTATCATCGTAGTCGCCTCCAGCTTCCCACATCGCAAACCCTCTAAGACCAGTCTTCTTGATATAATTCCCCTTGGCAGCAAACGACTGGGCGTTGTCGAAGGAGACCATGACTTGTGAGGTCTCGTTGTAGACATACGGCTGAAAGATGATTCACTCAGTGAAATGCACGACATATTTCGAGTCTCGGATGCACTTACAGTTTGACTGCAAGTGTCATAGCGGTAGTAAATACCTGGGGCAGGGAGGGTTTCCTTGGTCAGGAACCCACCATCGACGAGGCCCCACAGGTTAAAGGTTCCACCAGGTCCTTGAGAAACACCGCAAGCATCAACGCTACCAGTGTCACCCCACGCATCCCCGAGAGGCTGATTCGAAGCATCGAATTTCGGGTATGCAACCAAGTCAGTCTTCGAACCATCGACGAACGCGTCGGTGGGCGAGACGCTGAACGAGTGTCCATAAGAAGGCACACCGAGCACGATCTGGTTGATTGGCATTCCGGCAGCAGTCCATTCTTTGACGGCGGAGACAGCAGAACCAGCTTGGTCAGCAGGAAGAGCGCAGGTGTCGTTGAGAGGAGCGTTTGGTCCGACGGCAGATGACCATGATCCCCAAACATCGTAGTTCATGATAGTGACGTAGTCGAGAACCTCCGCAAAGTCGGACACATCAGTGGAAGGATTGCCAGAGGCGTCACGGAAGGGCTTAATTGAAACAGCCGCAGTTAGAGCCAAGTTGGCACCAACAGGGTTCTGACGAAGCTCTTGGAGGAAGGAGAGGAAATTCTGGGTATCGTCCGCGCTAATCGTGTTGCAACCTATTCCCTGGCTGTTAGGATATTCCCAGCTAGTGAACGTGCATTTAGAGGTTCGTCATTGAGCGGGAAGTTGTAGCCATACTCGAATTCGATCCCATCGAGGTCATATTCTTCAGCGAAATCTGCAACGGTCTCCACGAAGGCAGTGCGGTTCTCTTGGGTTGCTACATCGGATGAGAACCAGAGACCGCCAGCCCAACCTCCGATAGCAACGTGTGCAGCAACACCCTGATGATTACGACTCAGTAAACATTTTAGGGGAATGGTCTCCAGAACCAGAAACGTACGTGTGCGTGTGCTTCCTGAACGAATTCGGGGAGGAGTGATGGATCTGATCCATCCAAGGAGAGACTGTTGACGCTTGGGGTCGTGATACTGTCCGGAGATGGTCAGCTTCTTCCTATGATCGACATTAGCAAACTTGAACGAACTCACGCGAATGAGTATATGAGCGTGTTGTACTTGTCCCAGCTGACATTGGAGAGTGGGAACCCTTCCGTAGCATGCCAGCCCGTGTACCAAGCAGCCGCAACGCGATCCTCCGTTCTCGCTTGGAGTGAGGACGCCTGATGGAGGACAGATAACACAACCAAAGACGCAGTTAGGAAAGACATGGCTCTCGGATGAGACCCGCGAGAATGACCAGGGTGCTCATAGTCTCGACTTGGTCCTCTACTTATACACGTTCTGAGGTTAATTCCGGCTCAGCGTCGCACTTTTTAGCCGGTCAATGACAGGAGTGACAGTAGTACTTAGTACTTAAGGAGCCTGGCAGAAGGAGCCTCATTGCGAGTCTCGACTTGGTCCTCTCAGGTTAATATCAAGCTGGGTATTTCGGCTCAGCGTCGCACCTTTTAGCTGGCAATGACAGTACTTAGTACTTACTAAGTGCAGACGAGTAACGATTTCGCTCGACGACTCTCTGAGTCTCTGAAACCTTTCAGGAGTCTACGCGAGGGCTTGACGACTCGGACTCTGATTTGGACCGGAACATCCTCGTACAACACTTCCTGAAATTGCTCATTGAGCGGCTGAATTTTAGGGAAGTGGAAAGTGCCGTAGTACGAGGTGCGTACGAGGCTCGCGTACTAGGCTCGCGTACAAGGCTCGCGAAAGCTTTCAGATGCCGCCTGACAGGGGGTGGTCAAGCGATAACGTTACTCGTCTACTTTACTCGGTCCCCAATGGATGGTGCATTGGTAGTGTGTTTTGTTTTCCCTTCTATGGATTCACTTGTACTCTCAACGTAGCGATAGAAATACATACTAACCTCGACATTAGGTCGATCCCGTCAACCTCGATCTGAATGACTGTCTTTGCCAACTCTCGGGCCTGCCTATTGGATACTACTCCTCAGGCTAGATGCACCGGTGGGCAAGGCAGCGGGACCAGTGGGTGTTTTTCCAGGAAATCCAACAGTGCCACGAATCGAATCGAGAAGAATATCCTGATAATCGCCTCCAGCTTCCCGCATCGCGAAACCTTTCAGACCGGCGTTCAGCCAGTTGAAATTTCCTTCGCAGCAAACGAACGAGAGGTTTTGTTGTAAGCCATAGGGCTAAATGGCAGTGACAACAAGTTTGGAATCTCGTCGATGAGCTTACGGTTTGACTGCAACTATCAAAACGATGGCGGATGCCGGGAGCAGGATTCCCATCCGCAGTCAAGTACCCGCCGTTGACGAGGCCCCAGATATTCCAGGTACCGCCAGCAGCCTCGTAGATATCACAGCTATCGACGAAGCCAACGTCTTCCTAACGATCTCCAAGCGGTTGGTTAAATCCGTCGAACGCTGGATAGGCAGCAAGCTCAGTCTGCGATCCACGGACAAAGGCTTCGTCACGAGGAACGCTGTACGAGTGGCCATAAAGAGGCGACACCGAGCACGATCCTGCTGGCAGGCATCCCAGCCGCCGTCCAGGATTTGACAGCGGAGACTGCAGAACCTTTGCTGGTGATCTCCAGAAACGCAAATATCATCAAGGGGAGCGTTAGTAGGTCCAACGGAAGGAGAACTCGATCCCCAGGTGTCATAGTTCATGACGGCGATATAGTCGAGAACCGCAGCACCGCTTACGAGTCGCCACAGACAGCATCAACTTGGCTCCGACGGAATTCAGGCGAAGTTCCTGGAGGAAGGAGAGAAAATCTGTGCATCGTTCATGTTGATTGTAATGCAACCTATTCCATGTCTGTTGGGATATTCCCAGCTAGCACATTCGCGATTAGAGTTGAATAACCAGGGATAAATGTAGAGCCTTACTCGAAGTTGATGTCGTCTAGATTGTACTGGCTTGCAAAGTTAGCGGTTCAGTTTTCCGGGGTCGCTACATTTGCTGAAAACCAGCGACTACCACTCCAACCGCACATGGCGGCATGCGCGGCCAAACCCTGTCAAGAGAGCTCAAGCAAGCTTTGTACAATACGACGGCGTAAAGACTTGCGTGTGCGTGCGTCTCACGAACAAAGTCAGAGAGAAGACCCGGATCGTCCAAAGCAAGTTCATGGACGCCCGGGGTCGTGGGCCTGTCTAGATGGTCAACACGCCACCATAATCAAGAGCGGTGAGCATTTTGAGTTACGCAAATGAGTGGATAAGCGTGTTGTACTTGGCCCACCTGACAACTGAAAGCGGGGACCGAGGTTCCAGAGCAAACCTTCATATTCAACCTACAGCTCAGAATACCAGCTCGGACATGGCATTCTTTCCGATCGACGGAATACTGGCGTCGGGCACCATCGGACACACGACAAGAGCTAGAGTATCTTGAGATTGCATTCTGATTGCTGGCCCATCGATCGAATAAAGTTACACATTTACAATGGCCGAACGGATATGGATGGAGAATAGGCCAGTGCGCCGTCGAATGTCCAAAGGCAACCTCACCATAAGCTGCAGTTGAATTCGCCACCGAGACAAAAACGGGGCGGGCGTACAATTGGGCCTACCAATGATTGAAGGTATCTTCTGTAAATGAGCACTAAGTCGCGTTGACAGTGACGGTCGACTTTGAGAAGCGATTGCGACCGGACCGATTTCTTAGTTAAGGTCACGTGGCATCAGCGCACGGACCAACCCAAGAAAATATAAAATCCCTCGCTCGACATGTTGAATCCTTAGAACATACTCAGCTAGGATCTATTTTATAGAAACTAACTCGAGTCTCGCATGTTTACACATGCCACATCCTTCAAATTCATTCGATGACATTCGCGCTCACTCGTTCGACAGAGAACATGGTCTCCACCTCGGTGGGATCTCGAGGACGTTTGGTTCTGCGCTTCGTTGGGCTGCTTGCAGCTCATTGAGCTGGAGCCAGCGAGTTGAGCGTCAGTCTGATGGATTTCTTCAATGTAGACTGTATATATCATGTATTTGTGTAATGGAATTGGATCTGTTCTGCTTGTATATTATCTGTGTGTTCAACCTCAATTCAACCTTGCAAACCCGAATGGATGCACTTCGAGACACAACGATCTTCCAGCTCATGAGCTGCCTGATGTTGGTTTCAATGTTGTAGTATGTTACTATGTATTTGGTATGTATGCCACTAGCTCCTAGTAAAAGACATTGCAATGACTGCTGCTTCCTGTATCGGAGTGCAAGGAGACCTCGATATCAGAAAAAACTGATATATGAAGTCATGAATCTGGTGGAGCGGAATGAGTGCAGAACGCGCCGAAAGTGGATGTCAACGAGATTGTCTTGTGACCTTCACGTGATCGCGTTTTGGTTCGTGTTCTGATTCACAACTCCGAGTTCACAGGGAGGCATGGCTGTGCTACATCCGAGCTCCGACAACTCGGTGTGAGTCCTAATTCCAGTTCACAGGCAACCAACAAGCAGCCATCTTCAAGATGCTCAGCGCAAGGCCCATCGGCCTACCCTTCGACAGCGACAGAGGGAACTTGACCAAAACACCAGGTCGTGCGCTCGCAAAGACGCGGAATGTACTTCAGGAAAATGCGCCCACAACCGTCGTAGGCAAGGGTAGGAAGCTAGTCCAGAACACCCCGCTTGTCCCCAAGACACTTCGTACGTCCAGTCCAGTCGTACAAGGCTCACATCTGATGTCAAACAGAAATAGACCGTGTACTGAAGGATCTCCCTGGCAAGCAGGTTGGTCCCTCTAAACTGAGGGACACTCCGGCTGTCCGTCCACTCGGCGATAAGACTCCCTTCCCGAATCGCACCGCTCACCAAGGACTACTCCTGGCCACCGGCGCAAAGATCGCTAAACCCGCCCTAGCAGATGCGTCACTTCGGCCAAGCTCTGCGCGTAAACACGTCCGGTTACCACGGAATTCAAACCAGTTCGAAACACCCGTGACGGACGGGAAACATTGGGATGTGAGCGACACTGAAATTGAGGTCGATACCGTCGCAAACCAATCCATCGAAGAAGAAAACTACGACGAAATTGAATACATGCCACCAAAGGTCGAGGGTAAGCGATTGTGGATAAGTCGCGTTTCCTTGGAAAGTTTACAACAGGGTAGATCTTCCCTACGAGCCTCCCTTTGAAATGCCAAACTATCGGGAGGTTGGCAAATCGCTGATGTCCCTGATACGCTCGTATGCTTTGGACGAAGATCCTCCCAGTACCGCCGATATATCTTTCACTGTCCACGAGTCGGAGAGAAATTTCTTTGATCCCCCCAGTCTCCCGCAACGAGAGATCGGTGAGTTTCTTGAAAATAGACCCCTTTCCGCCCGTTTAACTTCGGACCATTATACACAGCGGACGATAGTCCTTTCGCGCGGCCTAAACCTAAGCCAGAGGTCAAATCGAAACCCCCTCCCACCACGACCTCGTCGCGAAAGCCTACGGGAGCCAATAAGCCAACTACCCGTCCAACTGCCCAGCGAGTCCCATCAGCAGCAGCAGCTCGCGCAACTCCCTCTGTAACTTCGCGCGCACCATCTACCCTTGTTCGAAAACCCAGCACCGCCACCGTCCGTCCTCCGGCAACCTCGGCACGAGTCTTGTCTTCTCTTCCAGTCACACGCGCCCCTACGTCTCAATCGACAACACGAGCACCCGTTTCAAGAGCTACGACGCGAGCCCCATCAACTATTCGCTCCTCCCCTCCCACACGAACCGTTACTGCTCTTCCTTCCCGGGCCGCTCCCGCCGCACGGAGTGTTACGAAGCCTGCGATGAAGACTCCCGCACCTATAAACCCATCAAGCAAACCAGTGGTAACCCCTCCCACGCGGAGGATACCCTCATCCAGCGCTCCGTCGAACGCTTCGCGTCCAAGATCAGGGACGATCACTAGAGAGGCTTTCGAGTCAAATACGCACATGATCGTCCACATGGGCAATAACAGCCTAGACGACGTGAAGAAGGACCTCGAAGGCTTGATAGTCTTCGACGATGCCTTTGACGGTGACGACGAGTTCCGGTTTGATGTTTAAGGCATGGAAGTTCTGCATAGGGGGGGTCTGCATTGAGGTGTCGCGCACAAGTTCATTTGATTTATGGTCATGGGTATTTATACGATACCGGTTTTAGTTTTGAAAGCATCTTGTGCATTTAGTATGTGATACAGTATGGTAGCAGTTGGGTAGGTCGATGTCATTTTTCAGTTTCATTACAAGCCTCCATCATCATTACTACTAGCGATCTTCCGACTCCAGATTGACGGAGAACGGACCACCGAGACGGAGTTCGCCGCACCCTTTCCAGTCCCATTCTACTTCAGGCGACCTTGGTTTCAGGCCTTCGCGAGCGGCTTTAAATTCCATCCAGGCGGGAGCCTCGTCAACAGTAATACAGTGCGCTGAAACTTGAAGCTTGACTCCATAGGTTCTCGATGAGGCACCACATATCGGGAGGAATGACACCCTCAGGATACTCCGGTCGTATATCCGAATCAATCAGAAGACTTATGAAGCCCTCGTGGCGTTTGCAGTCGTGGAAAGGGAGATAACTGGTATACATCTATCAGATCACGATCTCGTACTTGTGAGACATAAAACAGGATCTTCATTTGAACTTCGCGCAACGAACACCGAACTTACTTAGAATATTAACAATGGGGGAAACTATTAAAACCAAGCCCCTTGAAACGAGTTGGAAAACAACCGATCAACAATGACCTCCGCTTGTCTTCTCTCCTCCGCTTGCTTACGCCTTGCTATCGCCAAATCTGGTGGATGTTAAGGACAGCTTTGCAAGGTCGGCAAACACTCACCCTCTTCAACACGCTGAACCTCTGGCGAGCTCTGAGTCTGACGCTGCAATTCGGTATTCCTTCTCTGACGGTCTTTCTTGTCCACTGCGCGGACGCTCCAACCGAAATCCAATTCAGGTTCCATGTTTTTCAGAGGACGCCGCTTGCATTTCCCCATGGAGTTCGTAATACAGCGCACGATGCTACTTCCGTTAAACTGTGGTTCGACTTCCTGCACGTTGGTTGTATGCCATCCCTGATAACACGGGGGATGATGTTCCCACATCACGTCACCTTGAATGAAGGAACCGCCAACGACGCGCGCACCACAACACATGGAAGGGTTAATAAGGTCCTGGACACAAAGCTTGATGCCTTTTTCCCCGTCAAAGACGTGAGGTGGTTGACAAGCCGTCGAATGATTGAATGTGTAGTTTGCGTGGCAGCGGACGCAATGCTTCACTTCGGAAGCAGCGTGACGGCAACACCCACCACAGCGACAGGTGCAAGGGTCGGAAGCTAGGGGAGTCTCGGGCTCTTCCTGCTTCTCCTCGTCTTCTTCGTCATATTCATCCTCATCATCTTCTTCGTCTTCGGGGACCGAGGGCTTGTTGTCTGGCTCTAAACTTTCCGGTGATGGGGAAGCGGAGCGTTTCTGCCTTTTGGCTTCTGGTTCAGGTCCCTGTAGTTCAGCGAGCCCCTGTCGAGTGCTAGGTCCAGCCTCGTTCTCTGATGGCAGCTCGGATTTCTTGGTGGGGAAAGCCAATGAGATGATGTCCCTAGTAATATTCCCTGCAGGTTGACTCACCTCCGCCTCGTTTGGAGGAAGAGCACGATTTCCCGAGCTCGTTGTGGGCATTATAGTGAACGTTAAAGTTGGGAATGCTTGGTCGAGCTCCTATATATACTGGTCGATAGGGGTCGATATGCATCCACCCCGAACCATAAGATCTCAGATCTCAACTTCGACGTCGTCGTCTCCTTGTCCCGATCATCTCAGGAGTACACCTTATCTCGGTGGGTCCGTGGCTGCTTCAAGCGCTTAAATTGGTGCCACATGACTGTCTCGGAGTGATCAGCGCACGAGGCGAGAGCGACCTCGAGTTCATAAATGGCTAGACAAATTATACAACATGATACCGGAGAGCCGACTCCTTCACGTACAAGCGATGTACAAGACCCACCACTTCCTGAATGTTGCCAACTAAGTCACCTACAGGCCGCTACAACGCAAATGGGTCACTTGCTACCACAAGAGAACTCAAGAACGTAGTGTCCCAGTCAGGGTCCTCGGTTAAAGGTCGAGAAACACTCTGTTCCGCGATCGACAACTTGTGAATCACGAAATCTCGGGCAGAATATGCGACGAGTCGAGATTCTGGGCGATCCGCCCAAAGATTATCGATGAACGCCCATATATCTTCATCCAACCCAAGCTTCCTGCACTGATCGTTATTTGGGAACGAGGGCCTGAGACCAGCCTCTAGGGCGCTGTTGCGAACTGACGGGTTGCCTTGGAAGGGTGGCTTGCTCGTATAAACCTAAGAGGTTGTCAGGGAACTTTGCAAACGATATTGTGGTTCACACTGTACCTCATACAAGATGCAACCAAACGCGAACATGTCACATCGTCGCAAATCAAGGATCTTACGAAGCTCCGGATTCTTCGCAAGCTTTAGGAGTTCTGGAGCCATGTATCCCGCAGTGCCATAGATATCCATAGTGGTTGTGGCCACAGAATATTGTTCGTCGTGAGCAGTGGCGAGCCCAAAGTCCGCGAGACAGGCTCGCCCCGAAGCGGTCACAAAAATGTTCAACTTATCAATGCTGTAAGCATCTACGCCGGTTGTTGGGACTCAAAACACGTACACACTTGAGATCTCCGTGGACGATGGTAGGTTGCATGGTGTGCAGGTACAGGAGCCCATTTGCAACATTCAGGAGCTATGAAAGGTCAATGAAAACGAATTCCAGTAACTCGCACCACGTACCAAAGGCAAACGCGGTGTAGCCGGATTTTCTTTTAGATAATGATTCAAGTTGCCGTTCTCCATCCAAGGAGAAATCAGACAAGTTCTCGGTACCTCATCGACAGTAACAGTGGTGACACCGTAAAACGGAAGGCAATTGGGGTGATGTACGTTTCTCCATACGATAGCCTCTTGACAGAAATCCTGATGGGATGTAAGTCTATGAAGTTATCTTTCGGCCAGGGGTATCTTGCCTTTAAAAATTGGTCAGAGGTGCGACCTGCTGCCTGCAGCTCTTTCAAAGCAACGACTTTTCCTGAAAGCTTTCCAAGGAATATTGCACCAAAGCCGCCTCGGTAGTCAGTGCTGTTGGCCTCTTTGACACCTGTGATCTTCAATGATCGAGGATAATGCCGAGACTTCCTGGACAACCGGATGACTGCATCCAGGAATCGGCGCTGATACCAACTATCCAGTTGGTTTTCTTTGACATCGATCAGCTATAAAGTGTTAATAAGGAGAAACAGACAGATGAGCCGAAAGCTTACCGCTTGTAGTAGATCTATC
Organism: Chalciporus piperatus; assembly: GCA_038093975.1. Lineage (NCBI taxonomy): Eukaryota > Fungi > Basidiomycota > Agaricomycetes > Boletales > Boletaceae > Chalciporus > Chalciporus piperatus. The sequence goes on from JBBPTG010000024.1 coordinate 195,972, forward strand.
ATAGACTGGGCTTGACCGTCCTTCATAGAGTAAAATGACTCTGCACGACTTTTGTCACTAGAGTAGATGATCGCTAGTGCAGCCAAATTGCGGATGTCCAAGGGGTGGACACTTGCGCCGCTGAGGAGTTCCTCGTTGCATGTATGATCCTGGACTTGGGACTTCGATCAAATTAGACAGATGGAGAGACAGAGGAAAATGATCGGTTACCTCTTCGAGGAATTTATTGAGTTCGCTCTTGATAGAGTCATAATGGAGCAGGCACCATTCGTCCCCTTCGCGGATCCATTCTTGCGTTTTGCTTTGAAAAGCATCCAGCAAGCTTTTTGGGAGAACAATTTTTGGTCAAGGTACCCTACAGAACAAGCGGAGAACTCACCTTTGTTTCTCCGGCACACATACCTTCAAGTGAGTGAAGATATAGGCACCCAGACACTGTGGGTGAACATAAGGACAATTCAAAGTACAACAACATTACACCCACCGCGAACACGGGCAATGCTCGAACAAGGCCATCGCACTCATCCCGATCTTCATTTGTGAGTCCCTTGAACTTCCGAACAAGTCCCTGGACATCAAACTTTGCCGACTTTTGAAGAAACTCGGCAGTGACTTTAGGTTGATCAGAGCGATTGACGGCAAAGGAGGAAATTTGCTCGGCGGTGATTCTCTCAGCATCCATGCTTGCGCTTGAAACATGATCCTGGCGCCATCTTGAAAACGACATGCTCGTGTTGGCAGTGTTGGCGGTGTTACCGACACGGGCGCTATTGGGAGGGGAGTTGTCGGGGTGTTGCCTACGCGCAGTAGTTGCTTGCCGTGGTTGCGAACGTCGTTGCGGGGACCCGTAGAGTTTTCTGGTGTAATGGGCCATATCCTGCGCGGATGGGGGAGTATGCTTCGCTCTTAGGTGATGGTTCCACTCGTTCTGGAGCATGAGCTCGTCACAGTACCAGCAGGTGATTTCGGCGGCCATCTTGCAAGAGGAAACCAAACGATACAACACCTAGGGGTCGAGTAGATTCTGTAGTGGGAGGTATGCTTGGGGAAAGCTCAGTTGCTGCATTTCACTCCCCGGCAAAGTAGCGAGCTCGGGCTCACCTCTTGCAGATCCGCTGTGTTAGTTAGCCGGGACAACGAAATGGCAACGAGTTTACCCTCAGACGAGATAAAGAGCAAGAGAGATTGGGTTCTATCAGACTCATCTGCGAAGGCAGTTATGATATATGAAGCCCCAGCTCAGCCTAAAGGGGGAAACCGGTTACAACAAGGTTTCCTTCAAGTTGAAGATCCCAAGCGCACACAATCTTGAAACATGAAACTGACGATGCCATTGAGTTCGGGTGGGTCCATGTTTCAACTAGGTGAAAACAGGGTGAAGACGAGGCGAATTCGTAACCTCCAAAGTGAGAACAAAAAGCCTAGCACTTCAGTACTTGTTCTACACTGACAGGCCGAACGGGTATTGCCGCGCGCCCCACGCCAATTGCCGAAGGTATAAAATGCGTCCACTTGTTGACAAACACAACTCTGCCGGTCTCCTTATCACTCTGCCAACCATCCAACGAGGATAGAGTCATTATTTATCCGGCAAAGACCAACCAAACGAGGAGCTTCGCTTTCGCTAGCAGCACTATGCTGGTTGCCTTGCGCAATCAGCTATGATGGTCTTCTAGATAGTGGTGAAAGCTACATGTACACGTACAATTAGGACCTAGAATATCGATACACACTACATTTCCTCTATTCAAATTTTGTGCAAGGTCAAGTTTTGGTGGATCGGTAGACGATCAGAACTCGTCCCCACAATGACAATCGCAGTCTGCAACTGGACATAACCCACGTGCACGACTCCCTTCTTCACCGAAAAACCAGTCAAGGATATGGGACGCATGACCACCATGCCTACATGTTTGACAGATGACGATAGCATCATCAATAGTATCTTTCCATGAAAAACGAAAAAAGTCAGGTCAGCGACACCGCGCGGGAGAGTAGATTAGAATTGGGCATACCTCTGTACGCAGCTTGCGTGTTCAGGAGCCCAGCATTGCGATTTGCATCCGGTACAATGCTCAGCGTCATCAAACAAACTGAACACCGAGGCAACGCGCGGCCACAATTCGGGCAAGCTGCGGGCTTATCATATCCATTCAAGCTCAACAGACGCCTCGTCAAAAAATGCGCATATACTCACCCGACCTTTACTGACTCCATCGGCCACCGAGGGAATCATAGGTTTCGAACAATAGTTGCATCGGATGAGAACATGTCGAGGTGCCCAGTCGAATGGTTGTAATTGAACGTCGCCATTCTGCGCAGCCTCTTGAAGAATCTGCCCGCGGTCAATGTCGAAGCTGACCCTGTAGTTGAACAACCTGAATCCATCGAGCAGGTCCCGATAAGCCACCAGCCATCGCTCGGCCCTCATGTCCACAAATTTCGCAGGACAGACTTGAGATGAGAGGATAGCCGCGGTCTGGATGTCCCCTGTGCAATCAACGTACGCCTGCAGGATGTCCATCCCTCCCGGCGTGAGCCCTGTAATGATGAGACCTTCGATATCTCCCTTGGCAGATGCTCTTTCAGTTGTGCGATGCAGATACAACGACAAAGCTCTGTCGTCGAGGAATTGGAAAGCGACAGCGAGACGCTCTCGGAGGGGAAGGGCTTCTTCTTCTAATACCTCCGACCAATCTTTTGACGTCAACTGGGTCAGCATAGCCCGGAAGTAAGGATCCTGGAGTCGAACGATCAATCTTTCAGAGTGATCTCGTAACTCGCTACTCATAGTGCCTCCCGGGATGAGCGCGGCGAGAGTCCCAGTCATCAGGTGGTGCATCTCGTCTATGGAGGTGGATTAGCAGAATCGAACCTTAGAGGCAAATGGCGCACCTTTGCTACGCATGAGCAACTCGAGAGCCCTCGTGTATTGTCTCGTGAATACGAGCCAGCAAGCAGCGCGAGACTGTTGTCCGTCCTTCTCCCATCTGTACATGTTGCTCAGCCAATAGAGACGTGGACCGACACCGACACGTACTTTTTGATAGCCTCAGAGAGCTCGTCGCCTTTCGTGTACCATCCACAGAACTGAAGTGCCAACTCTCGCTGCGCCAACTTGTTCGTTCGTAACGCCGGAGACCACGACGTCTTCTCTACACCCTCGCGAGCTGATATCGTGGCGATAGCAGCGTTGAAGTCACCATAAGACAAGTCTTCGAAAGATTGGGGGAGATCAGGACCCAGTCCAAGGCTTGCGGAAGTAGAACTGGAATCGAATAGAGCAGGTCCGGTGGCAGATGGGTGCATATCCAGTAGGTCCGCGGAGTCCCTTGACTCGGATGATTGGGGTAAAGGTTGGAATCCTTCCCAGATTCCAAGTAATCCCTGGTTCGAGAAATCGTAACCATGTATTCTCGAGGTAGGGATGCACAAGATTTCCCTCGAGTCTAAAAAGATTCAGGAACGAAGCTCGTGAGTGGTGATGAATCCGACGTACGGCTTATCCACCTCCAGAGTGTAGACAGTGTATCAGACAAAGAAGGATCGTCTTGCATCACATCAGCATTGTGAGCAGCCTATGAGATGCAGATGTAACAATTGTTTTCTGACGAAGGCGGAGGGAAACATACACTTCCAATTCCATATCCGCGAATGACCCTCTGCCTCATCACCATCGAAATATCATCTTCAACGACTTGATAGACTGTGCGCAAGGAATGTTTCCTTCCCCTAGAGCTCGTGGATTTGTCGGTCAAGGCGCGCGCAACTTTCTTCTTTCCCTCCTCCTGGCCAGTGAGACGTCTTGCCGGTTGCTCAGGCTGTCCCGAGGCGTCATTTCGGACCGAGGACAACTCCAATGGATAATGACGGAATGACGCTGGACTGTAGGTCCGCGACTTTGACTGCTTGGTATCAGCCGGGCTACCCACAGCTGGAAACCCGTCCTCGTCCCATTTGTGATCTGTTTGCCTAGAACCCGTTCCTTTGGGTCGTCCACCAGAGGCAGATAGGTCATCCGTGGTCTTTGAAATGTCCCAGGGTTGAGGTATTGATTCTCTATCTTGGAACCCGTGAATGAGCTTGTGAGATAAACCAGCACCAATGGCGAGATCTCCGCGAGCACTCCACGCCACTTGTTTCGGTGCATCGTGCACAGCATACAGTTCGAGATCGCCTTCCTTGTTGACCACCATGACTTCGGAGGTCAACGAGGATGGGCGCGAGTTTGGAACAAGTGCAAAAGAGGCGAGGGTACGACTGAAGTATTTCGCTGTACGGACATAAGCGTGTTATAGATTGTCTACGAGGACAGAAGTACGCTTACTTTTACGAGTATCAGCGAGTATCAGCGTAGAGGGTTCTTGCAAATCGGACAAGTATGGTGGACCACCAGAAGGGGTGCTAGCCCAGGACAAGTTGGTCCAAGATCTCCGGGGTACGTGTGGATGAAATGAATCCCTTGATCGCTCCGCCTCAGAAAACCCATCTGCAGAGTGAACTTGCCGGAGATCCCAGAATCGTACACATGGTGCGTCCTTTTCCATCACTGCAAGTTGCCCTCTGCGAGAGCTCGAGAACTCGACTTTGTGTATGACAGAGCCAGAACGTGGTCGTGCTCCATCTGCGGCAGCCTCTTTTTCGGAGAAGGTAAGAAGTGGGTTGGCTAGCTTGCGCACGTCCCAAACAGTAACGGTTGCGTCTCCACAACAGGCAACTTGGTTAGCATCGGTAGGATTGGTGGCAATCGCGGAGACCTTGCTTGCTACGTTCGTCGTGGGTGGGGTAGGACTACGAAGGTCGAATAGACGTAGCCATCGAGCAGATATGCCAGCAAGCAGCATATGGGTAGACTGTGGCAGAAATGCCAATGCCGAGACTACTTCTGTCTGAGCATGCTGTTGTAGAACTCGCGGGTCCGTACGTGGGCCGATATCTCCTCTTGCGATACGAGGTTGTGGACGTGTCACGTTTGTTTCGTCGAACGCAGTTTTGGACATCGTTAAGGCTGGCATGCAAGATTGGATATCCCAGATGGTGAGACTCGCATCTCCACGAACTTTATCGAGGCCAACTGCAATGTAGTTTGGATCAGCTTCACAGAAAGCCAGCGCGTTGCACGCCCGTGAATTGCGCGCTGGGAGCGTGACAACTGGTCCACTTGTGAGGACACCGTTTCGGGCTGTCTTGGTCGCCTCGAGGCGAATGAGTTCAACGCGTCCTGAAGTGAGACCAATAGCGAATAGATCATCAAAAGCAGAGTCTGGTGACCATGCGAAGCACTGATTACGAAAAGGTCAGCTATAGGGTGTTGCAGTTCGCATGTGCCATGCGGTGGGGCGACGAGTAACTTACTTTCATGAACGAGAGGTCGCTTTGAGAGCTTAGATGGCGTATTTCTGAACGATCTGCTGCCCACTCGTACATTGACATTTGGGAACCCCCGCCGACCACGAACTTGTTCTGCCCTCTCGGATGCCATAGTAAATGCTTGTCAGCTTGTGCTGTAGTAACCATGTCTTGACCGGTTGCCAGATCTTGCCAAGTTCGATTCTCCTTGAAGAAGGAAAGGTTGAATGGGACTTGCCAAGATTTGTCCGAGTTGAGGGTCGATCGTCGACGGGCTTGTCGACAGCAGTTTGAAATCAGCCATCCAACTCGGTAACACACTGCAACCAGAAAGTCGATCGAGTGCACGATGCTCGGTGAGTCCATTCATTTCTTGGCTGAATACATTGCGTGGGCCTATTGTTGATGCTCTGAGCCTCTCTGATTATTGTTACAGATTATCCCTAAGAACCCTCATCGCATTATTGTCCATCATGCGACGTGTCTATGCGGTTTCGTCCTACCCAGACGCCAAAGACTTCACGGGCTTCGACGGCCTACAAGGTTTCATCTCAACAAGTGCTGTCTTGTGGTCAGTTGTACGCTGTCAATTGTCGAGCTTGTACTCTTTTGCATGAATCCATTACACGATGCATATTTTCAAACCCACATCCGGTCGGAGTCCCCGCAAGAATTCCCAGTAACCACCTTTTGTGGCCCTGCCCACACGAGCTCAGTTGATCGAAACCCCTTGAAAGGTGCCTTTCCGCTCGCAGGCTGTCGTTCCACATGCTGCTTACTGATCAATCCGCTTGCTACCAGTGTACCTGTGGCTAATTGAGCGATATCAACAATCTTTGTCCACCGCTGCGGCGCGCGGGCCCATCTACACAGTGTCCTTCCCATCACATATATCGATATCAGGAACCAACTGATGTTTCACTTCCCGCAGCTTGCAGTACCCACGCTGATCTACAACCGTCCGTCCTCGGAACTCGAATTGCTCCAAAGGTCGTAGGTTGTCATCGACAGAAGATCAAAGTATCATCCGAGATCGTGCCTCTCCTACTTACATAGGCAGCGCACAAACAACCGTCTGTTTAGAACGCGTCCGGGGCAGCTTTACACCACACGTGTAGTGTGACGGTGCACATCAAACCATGGGCCTTCACTGTGTCAAAGGCTGGGAGCGAATGCGGCGGTACGCGCATGGCTTGCGCTCGGAGCTAACAGGAGATCATTGCCATTGCTGTGCTGGTGTGAACGCGTGGTAAGTACTTTCTAGGCTCGAATGAGAAAGGCCTCGCTCCGTTCACAGGTCCTTCGATAACACATGAACACTCATCAAGAATTCTCAAATTGATAACAGCGTCTGCCACATACGAAAGTTATTGCCCCGTCCACATCCGAGTCTTCCCCAAGGAGTGGGAGGCTAGATTTGCGAGATTCGGGTGCTGAAGCGCTGAAGAGTCGGCCTCACAATCGCCATCGTGCTCACTCAAGATGCAGTAACAATCACATCAATCACTCCATGATGATTTTACGACCATCGATGTCATTGTCACAGCGCCACCGGAGAGTTGACTCGATCCGGGATCGCCAACTTTAGCTCTCGATGTTCCCAGTCATGGATACAAGCATGGATACGTTTTAGCTACCTTCCGAAAGAAGGTAATCAGATACCGCCGCGACGTCAATGGATATGTGTGTGTGACGTAACATTGCATTCTTACGGAGGTTCCCATCATTTGCTACCACATTTTACGGGTCCCGGACAGCATTGGCCAAGGTCCGTCATCTTCAGGCGCCTTGGGCTGTACCACTTTTTGTTTGGACCACGCTTTCCCGAGTCCTGACTTTTTCCGCGGTTGCTAGCGCTGTCAATGTGACAGCTTCAACCTCTGACAAGTTACTGTACAACACTCCACACTGAATGGATTCCCAGCTTAAATTGACAATGACGTCCGTGGCAGACTTGCCCTGTAGAACATGTTACATGGCTACCGTGTTCCATCGCGTTTGAAACGCCGACAGTACGGTTTCCTAAATTGCCGATAGTTTGATGGCAGTACATCTTCATCAGCTTCTTTGCCCCGCCTGTACATACGTGAGACTCTCCTCCTCGGGATTGCAATTAAGACCTTGCGCTTGAGCATCCATCTCAGTCCGACGAAGCTGCTCAGTGGACATGGCCAAACGAGCAAGCCATACTCACTCGACTTCCGAACCAGTCCTGCTAAAATCCGTTGGAGGAACGTCCAAGGCCTCCCCTTTCTATGATGAGGAAGCTGTCCGTATCAGCCAGAAAATAGACGAGGAGCTCAAGGTAGGTGTCTTCCGAATCTTTCGTGTCTGCAGACGTCATTTACATTATTAATAGAGAGATTGGGCGCGACGCAAGGATTCGCAGAGGAAACAAGTGAAAGGTACACTTCAAGTCAGAGACACTGTCAGAGGCTCACCTGGCGTATACTTCAGTGATGCTGCTTGGTCAGGCCGAGTCTGGCAAGTCTACTCTACAGAAGCAATTCCAGATATACTATGCTCAGCAGACTCTGGAACACGAACGTCCGCTATGGAGGCCCGTCGTCTACTTCAACATCATCAAAGCTATCCGCATGATCCTCGACGAACTTGATTACGAATTTGCGAACCCAGGAGCTGATGACTCGACGGAGGGTCAAGCTGTTGCCCATGCCCTCGCACCCCTCGGGGACGTGAAGGGCGACATATCGCGTTTGAGGACGAAACTTGTTCCCCTCGTCTCGATGGAGGATTCCCTGGCAACCGAACTGAGTGGCGGAGTCTCAGTGACCGGCGGTCGCACCGGCGTGTACGTTCGTGCAGGATGGCAAGCTCTCGTTACTCCCCTGTCTCCGAATCGTAGTAGGACACTACCAGCAACGGGTGGTCCATCGCCTTCTCTCATTCATGCTACGAATCTTGTTTCAAGAACACTCAGCGTTGCCGAGGAAGAAATTGACGAACTATGGAAACATCCAGCTGTCCGTATACTACTGAATAATCGCAGAATACGACTCGATGAATCTGCGCCATTGTATGTACTGGTTCTCGATTTCCTTGGTGTTGCTTACTTATCTCTGGCTCAGTTTCTTAGATAGTATAAAGCGCATATCTCAACCGGACTATTTACCTGCGACAGGTGAGGTCTATGTCATGCCGAAGCTATGTAGGTTCTAATCCGTTTCCCCAAGCGGACTTGCTTAACGTCCGCCTACAAACGCTCGGTGTTGCCGAACATTCATTCGACGTTGATCTCTGTGGCTCTCGTTATAACTGGCTCTTGTACGATGTCGGCGGCGCAGTGAGTGTTAGCTTTGAGAAACCATGTGATTGATCTGCTAACCCTTGCCTCAGCGTGGACAGGCAAGTCAAATTGCTATTATGGGGCAGCTCGCGCTGTTGACAATGCCTTCTCTTCCTATTCGGACATTAGAGACATGCTTGGGTTCCTTACTTTGATGATGGTACGTTGCTCCATTCTATGCCATTCCACTCGTGTTCCATCGAGTGGCAACGCACAGCATCGTAACCGTGGCCATAATCCGCCCCTTACCCATTTCTTCTCCTTGCAGCGACGGCGATCATCTTCTTAGCCCCCATTAGTGCATTTGATCAGGTATGCCTTTTACCATCTATCGCAGTCGGCGCTAACTACACTGCCATGTTGCCCAAACGGATGACTACAGTATCTCGAAGAGGATTCGCGGACAAACAGAGTGGACGATTCACTCCAGCTTTTCACCGCGATATGTTCCAACAAACTCCTGAAGAATTCTCATCTGGTGCTTCTGCTCAATAAGGTAGTTTTTCCGTACCCCATCAATCCCTCTGTTGATATCAATCTGATGCACGACAGGTTGATCTACTGAAGAAGAAGCTGGAGGCCGGGATCAAGGTTCGGAAGTAGTACGTATCCATCCCAATTTGAATATACTCGTTCTGTGGTGTTTACTGATCATGTTGAATAGCATCACATCGTATGGTGATCGTCCAAATACATATGCCGATGTATCGGAATATTTCCGGGCCCATTTCATTCAAGTGCACAGGCGTAACGACATTGGGCGTAGAGCGCTTTATGCGGTATGTGGTCATGCGGGTAATTATCGGCTTGGTGACTGATGAGGTTTTCCTAGCATTTCACTTCTATGCTCGTGTGTATCCCCAATCACTCTCTATTGTTCGTGTCTGAGTAACTATCATTTTCTTCCAGGATATCCGCGCAACACAAGCCATCATTGTTAACGGTGCGCAGTGTTTTTTTCTTTCTTTCTGATTCTAATTGGTTATCGACACTGATCTTGGTGGTGCTTAGTTGGCGAGGCCATCATCCGTTCGCATATTGCGAGGACTGGTCTTGCATGAGAAGGATATGTTCTCGACATTTGGTTGCCGATCAGATCATTGGATGAATGTACGACTTGCTTGATGCACTTTATTGTTGTGCGATTATTTAGCATCAGCTACTAGTTACCCTCAGCTTCGATACCAGTTTCATCCCCTTGTCTAATAGCTACACACTGTCCCACTGTAGGAATACACGGAATGCGTCATGCGCATGAACTGTAAGTTACCAGGAAAAGACACCGTGAGAACAAGATTCCTAAGCAGTTTGTTGTCCACGAGGCTTATGGGCCGCTAATCACTTTTTATCTTTCTCAAACTCATCGACCCCTGCAGCTCATCAAGATGTCGACGAGCGGGTTAAAAGCGATAGCCCCAGTGCCAACTGCGGCAGATTTCTTGGACATCGTCCTATCAAAAACTCAAAGAAAAACCCCCACGGTACGCCGACATATATCTCGCAAGTACTTCAGGCTGATATCGTTCAAATCTTTCTAGGTAATCCACAAAAACTTCAAGATCAGTCGTATACGGAACTTCTACATGCGCAAGGTCAAGTTTACTCAGGACTCCTTCGATGAGAAGCTCGGGGCTATCCTCACTGAGTTCCCAATCCTCGATGTATGCCATATGCTTGACATGCTGTCCTTCTTGGCTTACGGTTTCCCGTTGTGTAGGATTTGCATCCTTTCCTCGCCTCTCTCATGAATGTGCTTTACGACAAAAATCACTACAAGCTCGCTCTCGGCCAACTTCGTACCGCTCGTCATCTGATCGACTCGATAGCAAAGGACTATGTCCGTTTGCTCAAGTTCGGTGACAGCTTATACCGATGCAAGCAACTCAAAACGGCCGCGCTGGGTCGGTAAGTCATGCGATAACACTCGAGCCTTCCACTATTTATCTCAGTCATTTAGCATGGCTACCGTCATGCGGAGGCAAAAAGATCCGCTAGCTTATCTCGAGCAAGTCAGGCAACACATCTCGCGTCTCCCAGCAATAGATCCCAACACGCGGACACTCCTTATTTGTGGCTATCCGAACGTCGGAAAATCTTCCTTCATCAACAAAGTTACCCGGGCCGACGTCGATGTTCAGCCATATGCCTTCACCACAAAATCTCTCTTCGTTGGTCACCTAGACTATAAGTATTTGCGGTGGCAAGTTATTGATACCCCTGGTATATTGGACCACCCGCTGGAAGAGATGAACACGATTGAGATGCAGAGCATTACGGCGCTGGCGCATCTCAAGAGTTGTGTTTTGTATTTTATGGACCTTAGCGAACAGTGCGGTTACACCGTGGAAGCACAAGTAAGATTTACCGCCGTAAGGAGGCATCTATCTGATGTATTCTTCACAGTGTAAACTCTTCCACTCTATCAAACCACTTTTCACTGGTAAACCGGTGATGCTCGTCATCAACAAAATCGACGTTAAGCGTCTCGAAGACCTTACACCCGAAATCCGAGAACTAGTCCAGGAGATCATTGACGCGGAAGACGTCCAATGTGTCCAGGTGTCGTGTTACTCCGAAGATGGTGTTATGGAACTTAAAAACAAAGCCTGCGATGCTCTTCTTTCCCACCGCGTCGAATCGAAGCTCAAAGGAACCAAGATCAACGCAGTCATTAACCGTATTCATGTCGCGCAACCTACTCCTCGCGATGACGTCGTACGCGCACCTTTCGTCCCCGATGCTGTGAAAGGCTACAAGAAGTACGACAAGAACGATCCTAATAAAAGAACACTTCTTCGAGATATTGAGCTGGAGGAGGAACGCGATGGCGTCTTCAGCATCAACTTGAAAAGTAAGTCGTCGGCGATCTCCTCCGAACGATCGTCGTTGACTGATCATCGCACTTCCTAGCCAACTACCTGCTCGCAAACCCTGAGTGGAAGTTCGACACCATTCCCGAATTCATGGACGGCAAGAATGTTGCCGACTTCATTGATCCTGATATCGCCGAGAAGCTCGAGGCACTTGAACGCGAAGAGGAGAAACTTGAAGCAGAGGGCTTCTATGACAGCGAAGGAGACATGGTATTCATCTTTCCTTGCTTGATGTTTTGCTTCCTAAACATCTGGTTGTTTCAGTACGATTCTGAGGACGAGCGCGAAGAGACTGAAGCGCAGAAGGCGCTTTCCCACAAAATACACTCTCAAAGTATCAAGAAGTCGAAAAAGAATCAAGCTCGCCTTCCACGGACAGCTGGGCTTCGGACGATTAGCGAGCTATCGACGGAACTCAAGAAAGCTGGATTCGACCCTAGTAGCATTGAGGCACGCGCGGGCGTGCTGGCCAAGGCACAAGCAGCGAAACGGAAGCGGGCAGATGCGGACGAGGATGTGGATATGGAAGATGCCGAGGACGGCGACGAGGGCGACGAGGGCGATTGGATGGACGTCGATGGCATGGAACAACCCACCAGCAAACGTGCCAGGGGTAACTCTGGAGCTGTCATGGCGAAGAACCCAAGAGCGCCACGGACGAACCGTCAACTTGCGGGCATGCGGGATGACCAGGTAAATTGACAATATCGCTTTGTTTTGTACGATTACTTCATCTAACGCTTTCTCCAGCAAGCATCAAAGGCCGTCAAGCTACGCAACCTTGGTCAACGTGAACGTAACATGCACGCCAAGGCCGGTGAGAGTGATCGTGCTATCAGAGTCAAAAAGGTTCGCTCTCTTCTCCGTGTCCTTGGTTACGTAAACCTGATGGTGGTTTCTCCAGCCAAAGCATTTGTTTGCTGGCAAACGAAAGGGTGGGAAGACAGACAGGCGTTAATTCACTGGGTCTGTGGATGTATTTGTTTCCTATCGCCGTGTATTTCGGCACCCCTGCGCGTGGCGAGTCTCGAGGCTTCTGATGAGAACGTTCACTGTGGTGTATGACTATAACCAGCGGCTTCAAATGAACTCAAACATGTGTGTGACAGCAGCGAGCTCAAGGAAGCGCTGCGTTTCAGATATCGGCAGCGCATCATTTCTAAAGGATACGTTACCTAATGGTTGCGTGCAAATGTCTCCCGAGACCTTTCTCCGGGTCAAGGCGGCGTAAAAGTGGTTCATCCCCTTTCATTGCCTAATCAGCCTATCTCTGTCGAAGTTTCGGTCATCCGGGTGATGAGCTTTCGCGAACCCGTACCGATCATGAGCGACATTCAAAAGTAGTTCCAGAACGTTCATATCTCGTCCACCAGGTCCGACTAAAACAGACGCCAGCCAAGGGAACGGATAAAAGTACCAATATTTCCCGGGCGCTGACCACGGAGCGAATCCTCAATCCGTTTGTGAAAGTGGAAGGATGTGTAACCACGGATCGATTTGCAATGGAGTCATTTCAAAGTCATTGCGGTGGTGGCCTTACACTGATGGAATGGTAGTCGTTAGCAGATGGACGATTGGTCAAGAATGGTGGAGAACGGTGGAAGGCACTCACAATGGATCCATCACGACGGACATTTGAAGTAACATTTCTTCCATACACGAAGGAGCCCAATACGATGGAGGCGACAGGAATCGACCAAGACATTCAAACCATTTGCTGCTTTGGCCGCGGCCATACAAGCGTCATAAACGCGAGTGTCTCCAGTGGTTGGTACGGTAGATGACGAATATAGTCTTACCTCTGGGCATCGCATATTGTGCAAGGGTGGGGTGAAGAGGGGGCGGAATAGCCGGTAGCGACACCCTGGTTCTCTCCCATGGATGCAGGCGATACGTCCTGAATGGACGACTCTTTACACCCTCCTGACCGTTTGTGACACAGTACGTTGGCTTTTTAGGAAAGTTAGAATCCCCAAGCCCAGAAAACACCACGTGCATACCTCGCCGCGGTGGCGCGTCCATAATATCCACAGCATTTCGTAGCTGTGTGTTCGGATGCCCCGGCGTCATGCTGGAGCCTACCGGTAGCAGGAGGTGCGCGATAGTAGAGTAACCGGTCCCGACGTTCGGGTCTATATCAACTCGGATCGACAGCGGTTGGATCCTCACCTCCCACAACAAGTCCGAGCCACTCCACAATCTGCCCTCAACGGACATCATGACCGCCATGACTGCCAAGTTGATTTCCCTCAGAGGTACGTCCTGTGCATTTGGTTTCCGCACGAAACGTCGTAGTAAAACGACAATCGGGGCCTGGTGTAGCCTTCATCGCGTACGACCTGCCAACGAAGAAGGTTCTCAAACTCTTTTGCGCAAAGATGCGAGTTCGGATCCGGGTGGGGAAACAAGAGTTTGTCTCCTCCACAGTCAAAGCTGGCAACCGAGGTGAAACGGAAGAAGAGACACCGGTATCATGTACCCAATGGGACGATGATTTCTCGAGGTGAGAATCATGCGCTGACACCACGTTACACGATTGTACTGATCCATGGGACTTGGAAGGCTCGAGCTCAATGATAATGAACTATTTGAAGTTGAGATCGAAGAACGGAGGTTCCTACTAGGGTGGTACAAGTGCGTTCGACGCACGGAACAAACGACCATCCGAAGAATCAGAGAAGCAAGTGGCAATGATGGTAAGCCCTGATAGAACTCGGTTGCAACGCCAATCCACTCACCTTGTCTGTTAGACTCTGAGCTCGCGCTGCCACTGTATGATGGGCAGTCCATAGGATACACTGGACAGCACGGCAGACAAGGCATTACAATGGGCGACATCATATTCACGCCGACGTATGCTAGCGAAGGCTCGTTGTCGGATTGAAGCTTCAGCCATGCTATGCCCAAACCAAGCCCAAGCAAAAAAAATATGCACTCAGTCATTATGTTCATCAACCATACAAGTACGTCATGCATATGGACCATATCAACTCTAGCATACAGAACGCATGTAGTTTAAATTAGTGCATGCTTAGTGCATACCTATTTCTCCTTATTAACTTACTGTAACATATTCCCCAATCATAAGTGAATGTTCAATGTGGAAGAAGAGCGGGAGCGCTTTGTCTTGTTGGTGAACTCCATATGTCAGTGGAACTTGACCGTTTGAACCTCGAAATACGAGCGCTTGAGCAGCTGCTCTGATCGTGGTACTGATTCAAACGCCACGGGCTACATGATTTTCATCGTATATTCAAGTACTGTTGTTACACTGATTGGGGAGGATTGCGGTGAATCTAGAAGCAACGCATCATCTAGATAATCGAGAGTTGATAAATTCAACAACCCCCTTGCTTGACGGCCGTTTGCAAGGACTTGCCCAGCAAGCCTGCACGAAGTCCCACAGCTCCTCGGGGATGGCTTTACCATCCCACGCGGGCTGTCGAGGTGGTTTCGATCCATGCGAGATCATGATAACTATCTGTGCGACCCTCCGAATCCCATAGAACGGAATCTTTCCGCTTAGTGTCTACCAGTGAAAGAACTTGATTAGGAGGTAGACGAGAAACCAAAACGCGAGTAGCGAACCTCGAGCATGATGCTTCCAAACGAGTAGATATCAGCTTGTTGGCTCGATAGCTGCGACACTGGTATTCCCTCGATGCAAGCATCGAAGAGTTCAGGAGCTGCCCAACGAATGTTCCCCGGAAACTCGAACAGGCCCGACAGGGGAGTTGTGTCCGTAACGAGCGCGAATATCGTCGAGAGCCCAAAGTCAGATAGGAACGCTCGGCCTTCTGTATCGATTAGGACGTTTGACTGGAATAATGTCCCGTGAGCATCGCTGTAAATATGTCCAAAGTGCAAACGAGGTGACATACACCACTGAGATCGCCGTGGACAATGTTCTGAGAGTGCACTGTCCCGGCTGCTGAGTTTAAGGTGGGATGAACTGCCCCTGTTGAAACTCACAATATTTGAGGCCTTCTGCTATGTCTGAGAGCTGACGTGGATTTTAATTATTGGCCACCATCCATTTGGCCGAAATACATACCAGAAACATCCTCCTGGTTAAATCGAGCTGTGTTTCAGATTTCTCCAAGTACTCGGACAAGGTGCCGTTCTCTGCCCACGGACAGACGAGAGCAGGGAGGGGTCCAAATCCGTCCGCAATGCCATACAAAGGCAGAATGTTACGGTGATTTAGACTAAGCCAGATGTCGAGTTCCCGCTCAACAGCCTGAAAAAGTGGTGAGATGAAGGCCGAAACTCGACCACAAACGCAACAAACCTGTCGCTTAATTTGAAGTTCGTCTCCATCCAGCATCAAAGGTCGAACGGCTTTAACGACCACCTGTATCAGAGCATTGTCACGTTAAACGCGCAAGATATCACAAAGCCAACTTACCCGCTCGGGTGACCGTTTCATTTGCAGCTGGCAGCTCCAGACATCGCTGAAGCCACCATAGGCTGCAGGATATGCGTTGATCCGCACTATCCATTCAGTGAGGTTCCTGACGCATTTCGCATACCTCTTCACGGAGATATGGTTCCGATATAGGTGGGGGAAAGCCCCCGGGAAAGAAAATCTGTCCTTTCCGCCGGTCTCGCCAGTTTCGGCATCCCACAACACCAGAGCCAAAAGGTAGCGTATCACTACTTCAGGCCTGATGGTGCCGGATGCAAGGAAGAAGTATCGCACCCAGCAACGACCGGGGCTGGGCGGTGAAGAGTTATTTCTGCAAGGCGCGTAGTGAGCGCAGACTCCCGACTTGTAGATCATCTTGGAAACCACGAGCACGGGCACATTCTTCGCGTCGGCCCAACGACTTTATACCGTATGTCTATGTTGGCGTGCACTCCAATTCTGTGGACCCTCCGTAGGAATGGTAGTTCCTGAAAGCGCTTGTTTGGAGGCATGATCGAAGCCAACGGGCGGGGGTTCACGCTCTGGTTGGCCGAACCCTCCATGAGGGCTTGCCAACGACTGATGAGTTGCTACCCGATGTAAGTTGGAGGGCTCCAATTGCAAGCGGCTCATAATTGCTGTGCCCCCTCCAATTGCCCTCCAACTTCCAAGTCTTGGAGTGCGGCCAAAATGGGCGTGAGAGAGCTTGCCAACATGTCACAGTCCGTCTAAGTTAGCAAACCATCACGTTGCAACGAAACCCACAAGTCCATCCAAGCAAGCAATCGGCGCGAGCGAGGCAGCCTGAGAAATCTCGGAGAGCCTGTTGCTTAAGATTTGGTGGAGAGGAACCTCAGATTCGCGACAACGAAACCTTCCCGCATGATGTCATATTTTTGCATATTTCATGTGTGAAAAAGAGCAGGTAAACAGACGTATGAAGCAAAAGCATGGACATCGAGACATTTCGTGTACTGCCGGATTCCAACGGAGACCCAACCCTCCAAGTACGCCCCAGCCTGCATGGAATTAATTTAATCCCATCCGCTAGCAGCTGGCTCGGCACCCCAACCTGATTGGGGCTCTGCTGCCCAGTCGGTCGCTTGGCCGCCACCCTCTGCAGCCCAGTCGAGAGCACCTGTCATATCAAAAGTTTTAGTCGACGACCCAGCTTCGCTTTAAATTTGCTTACCACCCTCTGCAGCAACCAAAGCAGGGTTGATAGAACCTGCCTGAGGAGCGGACGTGACGTCCCACTCTGAGAGACCACCGGCCTGGCCTTCTGGCTCGGCAGCAGCGAGCTTGGCCTGAGCCTCCTCCTGTTGCTGTCTCTCCACCTCCTCGGGATCACGGTAGAAGAACATGTCGACCATGACGTTCCAGCCATCAGGCGTGCGAGGAATGGTACCACGCAACCTGAGGACTTCACGTGCAAGCAGCCACCAGATCAAACCAATGGAGTGACGAGTCTTGTTGTTTGTGGGAATGGCAATGTCGACGAACTTAAGGGGAGCGTCGGTGTCGCAAAGGGCGATGACGGGGATGTTGACGTAGGATGCCTCGCGAATTGCCTGGTGGTCAACACGAGGGTCGGTAACGATGATGAGACGAGGCTCCTTGAAAGAGCGGGTGATATAGTTGGTGAAAGAACCGGGAGTAAAGCGACCAGCGATAGCCTGAGCCCCGGTGCTGGCAGCGAATTTCAAGACACCACGGTGGCCGTAAGGGCGGGCGGAGATGACACAAACATCGTTGGGGTTCTCGACGGCAGCGATTACACGGGCAGCGAAAACAAGCTTCTCCCAGGTCTTTCCGATGTTGAGGATGTGGATACCTTTGTTGTCGAGGTCAAGTCAGTAGTTGCATCGAGACAACAGGACTCACCGTCAACTCTTCGTTTCCAGACGTAAGGCTCCATCTGCTTGTCGCAGTTTTTGGTTCCAATGTGGCATTGGGCAGCCAGGAGAAGTTGAATCTCCTCATCGGTAGCGCTTAGAACCGAGGGTAGTTTTGAGGACATGATTGGACCTGGATGATCATCAGTACCGTGGTCACTATCTCATCCATATGTGCAGTCCGCCATCCACCCCTCCACCCCAACGAAATCCGACTTGTGGAAATCACAGCGTGGTGAATGGATAGATGCACGCACCGTTGGCGGTGTTTTGGACTTGCACGTCGTCTTGAGCGACGTTGGCTGGCTTTTGTGGATTCCTGGCTTCGTCCTCGCCGCAGTACTCTCCGAGACTACACTCACGAGCCCGCTCGGCTATTGCCGCTCAGATTCACACGCAGTCACAACCATCTTAGGTCAATTACCCCTGCCCGATACCTCCCAGCTTTCGAGTTGGAGCAGGCCGAGAGGACATGTGAGAATGCGTAACAACTGTCCCCCTATGCACGCATCTCGCCTTCTTGTTTTTGGCGATTGGATCTCTGCCTTCTCAGCGATTCGACGTCATCCATCGCAATGATTCTCGTTTCCCGGTTTCCCAACCCACGGAGCGATCTAGGAAATGCATCACACTTCGTTTCGGCTACTATACTGCCAATTACCTGCGGTCGTCCTCCCGAGTAAAGGCGTACCAGTTACAGTGCTTTGCATGTAAATCCGCCGCGCGAAATTTCACAAGGCGGTTTGTTTGGCCCACTTTGAACCACCAAACAGAGTGACATTGTGTCACACCACAACATCCTCGAAGTACTTACTGAGTGTGAAGGGTGAAAATACACTGTAAATACTTATGAACTACTCGAATGAATATCCGCAATTCAGAATCCATCCCTCGGCCATCTCGGAAGTGACTGTTATAGTATTTAAAAACTTTTCAAACTTTTGCCAACAACGGTATTCGAACTCTGGACTTTGTCTACAACTTAGGGGTCAAGCCGGATTCATCTTAATCCGCTCCGGTAGTCCCTATAGCATTACATAAACTATTACATAATCAGGTCACGTGACAAAAAGTCCAGACTTAGATGAGTCAGCAATGATGTCATGGCCTAGACCCTAATCCGTGCCTGGTACCTTTTCTTATCATCGTACCATTTACCTTATTTATCTTTCCCTTTGTGTTTTCCTTATTCGGCTGTTGGTCTGTGCGCACTTCTCAATAGTATATAAGTAGCCCTGTACTTATCACAGACCCCAGTCTAATCCATTTGTTGCTTCACCGCAATTAAGTTTTAGTACTCAGCATACTCCTTCGCAAGGCCTAGTGTTGCCTTAAGTCCCTGCCGTGTTGTGACTCAGTCATAACACTTGGATTAGACTTGAAAACACCGCCCGGACTCTAGGGCTAAAGAGTTGGTCGTTGACCGTTGGTGTACGTGACACACTAAGAGAAAGCAACTCTACCCACTGCTGCATATACGGTTGTCCGCCGTCTAAATACGGATAAAGTTGCTGTTCCCCATAGTGCACTAGGGGCTCTTTCGTGGTTCGAGACGTCTTGGGGTCTGCGCAAGCACTAGCCCTCTGACTGAAGACACCACGCAGGTTCGTGTGATCACCTGTTGACGTCACACATCCGCCATCTGGCTATTCTATTCTTTTGGGCCAGCCTTTAGTGCCCCGTTCCTGTTATCCTCAGTACTATAGTATTTTGTTCGAAGACCGGATTGGGATCGTGCCCAATTGCGAAGGACGACAAGGGAAAAGCGCGTCGCCGCCCCCTTGGCTGAGTCATACGTAGCAACGTAAGCCGGCAGCACCGCCGAGGTACAAAAATAGAAAACAATAAAAAAATAATATCCTGTATTACGATAGCTTTTGCTGCTGCTCGAAAAATAGAAGTTCGAGAGTAGTATATGTGTAAAATCAAATCAGATCTTGGGAAAATTCCTCAGAAGGTCTGCCGAGATTCCGATAAGCGTCGCAGGTATTACCTCCGCTCGAAAAAATATTTTCTTCGTCCTCGTGTCTGTCATCCCCAGAGAACCTTTGGAAGATAGGGTTCAGTAAGGATATATGTCAGCAGAGTTCTTAGATCAAGAAACACAAGCTCAAGGTTACAGATCTCCCCCACGTCACTTCCCTTCCTCATCCGAAAGTTCACATCCTCCTACTCCCCGTCCCGAAACTCCGATGGCAGATCCCGCTGATCCCATCGCTGCTCTCACCGCCGCTCTGAAGGCGCTCATTTCAGACAATTCGGACTCTGTGTCCAAAAAGGTTGCTGACCCTGGGAAATGGGATGGTGACCGCACCAAATTCCGTTTATGGTGGGCGCAGGTTAACGCCTGGCAGTCCGTCCATACGTGGAAAAACAACAAGGTTCGATGCCTCGCCGTACTCTCACGGTTAGAAGGAAAAGCGGCTGGGTTCGCCCAGATGACAATAGAAAAATGGTCTCGATATGAACTATTACCACCGCCACCCGTAGAAGGCGAACCAGAACCTGATCGAGCACCCCTGGGACTACTAGCATGGCCCACGTGGACAATATTTTCACATCTCCTTAAAGCACATTTTCAAATAGACGTTCTCGCTCATGAGAGTCTTCGAAAATTGGAAGCATTGAAGCAGGCTGGGAAACCTGTGGATATCTTCCTTCAGGAGTTTGAATTGTTGAAAGCGGAATCGGAGATAGAAGACGCTCATGCCAAAGAGATTCTGAAAAAGGCAATAGATTACAAAATCTATTATCAGGCGCAAATCAACACCAATGTTGATGAGCAAAATCTGACCAACACGATCGACACCTACCGAAAGTTGGGTCGAACTTTCGAACGTATCGTTGTTGAACGCGGTGCTCCAGTTCGTCAGGCACCCGCGACTGCGCCAAGGCCTTCATCATCATATCCGTATCTTCCCCCTCGTTACCCAATTGCATCACGTCCGCTCCCACGTCCCCCCGCTCCGTATGCGGCCCCCCGTTTCACTCCCACAGGCACACAGCCTGGTCGTGGAGCCCCGATGGATCTGTCGGCACAGCAAATGCCAAGATCCCCCGTTCGGGGAAACTGTTTCAATTGCGACCAGCCAGGTCATTTTGCAAACGCGTGCCCAAAGCCCCACAGGCCGCGTCAGAGACAAGTTGTTATGTGGGATCCATACTCGCAACAATACGTTGAGTCTTCCCTGCCGTTTGACAACCGGCAGATGCCCTTCGCAGGTACCATCCCTGCACCCTACCCTCCTACCCCTTCCCCCTACCCCGCTGGCCCGTCCACCAGCACAAGTTACATGTCGCATCAAGCGGCATATACCAATCAAGAAGCGGAAGCGTACTGGCGCGACCGCATTGAATCAGAAGCCAAGGCACAGGCAGCCGAAGCTTTAAAAGGAAACAGCCAATGAGAGAAATGGGTTCTCGGCGGCTCGGACATAGTGTACCAAATGGTTGTATTAGTACTACTCCTTGTGTTCCGTTTCAATATAACTTTTCTTCTTCTTCTGAAAGGGCGTCCCTTAGTGGCGTGGCGACAGAAGTAAAACAATTCGTGCTTAATTCCCTTAAGGTAAAATATTCGAAAAAAGAAATCCCATCAAAAATACATGTAAGGAATCAGAATCGGAAAAACGAGCTGGATCTCGCTATTACTATTATGTACGATAAAGGGGAGCAATGGAAGAAAATGGAGTTTGCCGCTCTATTGGATTCCGGCGCAACCGAAACGTTTATAGATAAATCGTTCTGTGAGCGACATGGTTTGACACTGGAAGAACTTCCTTTTCCTATTCCAGTGTACAACGCCGACGGCTCAGAGGGAGCGATAGGCGGTGTCACTCACAAGGTTTCACTTGTTTTGGGACACAATGGACATTTTGAGCATATGGACGCTTTTGTTTCTGTACTTGGCACTCATCATATGATCATCGGCTATGATTGGCTCGAGAGGCACAACCCTGAAATCGATTGGGTGGCCAAACGAGTACGATTCACACGCTGTACAGATCAGTGCAAAGTAGTCAACTATCATTTGAATCGTTCGTTTTCTATTCGTCGAGTGTTTGAGGCGGGGCTCACCGAGAAAGTCCCAGTAGAACTCCACGAGTACTTAGACGTCTTCTCAGAGCAAGAGAGTGAGCGTATGCCTACCCGAAAGGCGTGGGACCACGCAATAGATCTCAAGCCTGATTTTGTTCCCAAAAAGGGTCGGGTGATTCCGATGTCCGAACAGGAACTAGATGACGTTAAAAAGTTCATCGATAAGGAGTTATCGAAAGGATATCTTCGTCCGTCGAAATCCCCTCAGACATCTCCTGTTTTCTTTATTCCAAAAAAGGACGGTAAAAAGAGATTAGTTATGGATTATCGTTACGTAAATGAGGGAACTGTCAAGAACGCTTACCCTCTTCCCCTCATTTCCGGACTTATCGACCAGCTCAAAGGAGCTGATATGTTTACTAAAATGGACCTACGTTGGGGTTATAATAATGTTAGAATAAAAGAAGGCGACGAATGGAAAGCGGCTTTCGTTACTCCATTTGGCGCTTACGAACCTGTTGTTATGTACTTTGGACTTACGAACTCTCCCCCCACATTCCAACAAATGATGAATGATCTATTTAGCGATCTTCATGGGGTTCTTATTATTTATATCGACGATCTCATGATCTTTACGTTCGGAAAAACTAGAGCAGAGCACTTAGAAATAGTTAAAACCGTATTGCAACGTCTCAGAGAGAACGATCTTTACGTAAAACCAGAAAAGTGTAGCTTCGCGGTGGATTCCGTAGATTTCTTGGGAATGGTTATCTCCCAGAAAGGCGTAGAGATGGATACCTCAAAGGTGCAGGCTATTTTGGATTGGCCGGCGCCAACTCGGTTGAAGGGTGTACAGTCCTTTTTAGGATTGGCAAACTTCTACCGACGCTTCATTCAGGGCTTCGCTGACATTGCTCGTCCCTTGAATGACCTTACCAAAAAGGACACACCATACCGGTGGGGACCGGAGCAACAGCAAGCTTTTGACAAGCTGAAGCAGCAATTTACTACCGCTCCGCTTTTAGCGTATCCTGACCGCTCTAAAGAAGTCAGAGTAGAAACGGACGCTAGTGATATTGCAACGGGAGCTGTGCTCTCGGTTAAATGCGATGATGGCCTCTGGAGGCCTTGTGCCTTCATTTCCCATTCCTTTAGTTCTGCCGAGAAGAACTACCCGGTTTATGACAAGGAGCTTCTAGCTGTCATTCGGGCTTTGCAGGAATGGAGACATTATCTAATGGGTCGAGAACATTTCGAGATCTGGACAGATCACAAGAATCTCGAATACTGGAAATCTCCCCAAACTCTGAGCCCACGTCAAGCACGCTGGAACGCGTTGCTCTCAGAGTATAATTACTCGATTATTTATAAACCGGGTTCTACAAATGGAAGGGCTGATGCTTTATCTCGTCGAGAAGATCACGGAGAAGCAGATCCCGACCATAACAAAAATATTACTGTCCTTCCTGCTTCTGTTTTTATTAATACGGTTACTCTTTCTTCACCTATTTATGACGAAATACAAAATGAATCAGAAAAAATAAAAAATGATACTCTAGATGGCTTCGTTTTTGACGAGGGGTCTATAGTATTTAAAAATGACAAAAACAAAGTTTTCGTTCCTATTTCTTTACGTACTAAACTACTCACAATCCTTCATGATTCTCCTATTGGCGGCCATGGTGGCCAAGGACGTACTCTGCATCTAGTTACTCGTTATTTCTCGTGGCCTGGTGTCACAAAGGACGTTAAAACTTACGTAGAACATTGTCAGACGTGCGCCCTCACGAAGGGAAAGTCAACTGCACAAGCTGGCAAATTAATTCCCCTTCCCGTTCCGAAAGAACCATGGAAGGATATATCTATAGACTTTACCACGGGTTTTCCCAAATCACGTGGCTTTGATGCTATTTGTGTAATTGTAGATCGCTTTTCTAAAGAAGTAGAGTTTATCGCTTGTAAAAAGACAATTTCTTCGAAAGAATTAGCTATTCTATTTAGAGACAATGTTTGGTGTAGACACGGACTTCCCTCTTCGATTGTTTCAGATCGAGGACCGCAATTCGCGTCGGAGTTTACTTCGCAGCTTTGCACCCTTCTAGGAATAGAACAGAAGCTGTCAACCGCTTATCACCCCCAAACCGATGGTCAAACGGAGCGTATGAACCGAGAACTCCAGCAGTATCTCCGCGCTTACGTGGCTAAACGTCAAACGGAATGGGCTGATTGGTTGAAGATAGCGCAGTTCCATCACAATTCCTCCCTCTCCACTGCTACCGGAACCATCCCCTTCGCTATAACAAAAAACTACTTCCCACGCATGGGATTCGAAGGCGATTCATCTCCAGCGGGTACATTCTTAGAGAAATGTGGAAAGGCACACAAAGAAGTGGAGCAGGCGTTAGAAGAAACTCAGAACCGGATGAAAGAGCAAGCGGACAAGCATCGGTCCGAAGCTCCAGATTATCAAATCGGAGATTTTGTTATGTTATCCACGGACAACCTCAAACTACCTTATCCTTCCAAAAAAATGACACAAAATTGGATCGGACCTTATCAGATCACGAAGGTTCTTCCCAATGCAGTCACACTAGACTTGCCCAATTCCATGCATATTCATCCCACGGTTAATGTCAAACGGGTCAAACCGGCTAAAGAACCGTTGGAAGGGCAACCGGTCCGTCTTCCGGATCCGGTGATAGTCAACCAAGAAGGAGAAGAAGAATACGAGGTGGATTACGTAGTGAAGTCTCAGGTTAAACAAGGACAGTTAGAGTACCTGGTTCATTGGAAAGGCTGGGACATATCGGACCGTACATGGGAAAAGGCAGCGCATTTGTCAAATGCACCCGAAGCTGTCAAAGCTTTTCACAAAAAGCACCCGTCCGCCCCACGCCGCATTAACATGACAATGGGAAATTTCTCGGCCTTGTTTCAGAAATACGAAAATCTGACAGAGGTTCCTGTGCGGAAATTGCCGAATCGCCTGGAATGCGATTCCTAGAGAGGGGATAGTGTTATAGTATTTAAAAACTTTTCAAACTTTTGCCTACGACGGTATTCGAACACTGGACTTTGTCTACAACTTAGGGGTCAAGCCGGATTCATCTTAATCCGCTCCGGTAGTCCCTGTAGCATTACGTAAACTATTACATAATCAGGTCACGTGACAAAGGTCCAGACTTAGATGTGTCAGCAATGATGTCATGGCCTAGACCCTAATCCGTGCCTGGTACCTTTTCTTATCATCTTACCATTTACCTTATCTATCTTTCCCTTTGTGTTTTCCTTATTCGGCTGTTGGTCTGTGCGCACTTCTCAATAGTATATAAGTAGCCCTGTACTTATCACAGACCCCAGTCTAATCCATTTGTTGCTTCACCGCAATTAAGCTTTAGTACTCAGCATATTCCTTCGCAAGGCTTAGTGTTGCCTTAAGTCCCCGCTGTGTTGTGACTCAGTCATAACACATTGCACAATGTTCGTGCTGCTTCACAGGTTGATATCCTTGCAAGGTCTTGATCGTCTGGAATACGATCCATAGAGAGGAGGTAGTGTTACGAACGCTCAGTTCCTTATCCTAGTATTTCCTAGACTTCACTACGCTTACTACGTTTCTCTTTCACTTTTGGACTTAGTCGCTTTCTCTCCCTTTTCTGTTATCTTATCTTATCAAGATCACATCACGTGACCTGCTGACATCAGCTAGGTCTAGCCTTTCGCTTACGTAACGTGGCTGTGTGTGGCTGTGCATCTTCCCCACTGTCCATGACTCATACCGAGTCACCATGACTCAGACTCTTATTGACTCATTATGACTCACCGTGACTCATACTGACTCACGCTGACTCATCTCGCTTCCTAGTCATATACGCTATTGGCTGTTACTCGCCATGACTCATATCTAGTCATACCTAGTCATATAGTTAAGGTTTACTAGTCATATAGTTGTTACGATCATTCATTCTTTCCTTTCTCATTACCTTGTACTAAGTCCTAGTCGCTGGTTCGAGTCCTGCCTAGGCCTCTTATTTCTTGCTTGCTTTAGTCAGCGGATGTTCTTCGATGTTCTTTCACATTCTATACTTCGTCATCGCTGACTCGTACTCTTACCAAGCATGACTCATTCCTATTCGTCATAGCTTGTTCTTACACATTCCAACCGGTTCCATGCCTGCCCTTAACTCGTTTCTCTACTTATATAAACCCTCGAGTTTCTCCTGTAACCTTAACTTAGACCTACGCAATCTAGCTTGGTCATTCCTTGCTTCCTGTGAACCCTCTGAGAGTCACCGTCCCACTCTTGAACGGACGCTAGGCCTTAACGTGGACATCCCATCGTTAGGCTACCTTTGAAACCCTTGCTTTGACTAGGCTTTTGTGTCTACGCTTTGACCTACCCGGCACAAGCGTAACAAAAGGTCTAAGTTACCCCTGAAGGCTACCTTCGCTGTAGACCTCCACCATTTCCCAACGACCTCGCCTCGACACCTCTCGCTGGGGCCCCCCACGAGAGACCGCAAATCCACAGAACCCTGAATCTTCTGACTCGGGCTCACCTGAAGAGGAAGACCCCTCTAACCCCTACGACACCTCGGATCTTTACGACGAACCAATCACCACCCAAGAGGAACAAGAAGAAACCCTTCACCTCTCCCACGAATTTTCCTCAGCTGTAACCATCCCAAGGTCACCAACGCCACCGTCACCGACCCCAATATCCCGAAGAGCCCCACAGTTCCCTGTGTCGCCTGCTCCCCCACGAACCCCAGCTTTCCCCACTCCTTCCCTTCCCGCACCCGCGTTTGCACCAGGAACATATCAGATACCCCCTACCTTCGTAAATCCCATGTCGTCCTCAAAACCCACTGAACTCCGCATCGGAGCCCCGGACGCCTTTGATGGCTCCTTCGAGAAAAGCACCGCTTGGATGAATTCCATCCAATTCTATCTCACCGTCAACGGCGACGTATACAACACAGATCCCAAGAAGATCGCCTTCGCCTTATCCTACATGTCTAAAGGATCAGCGGCCACCTGGGCTGCCACCTTCCGCCGCAAAGCCATCACCGGCGCTACCGTCACCATGGGCACTTGGGCCCAATTTATCACTGATTTCGAAACGGCATTCAAACATCACGATACCGTAGGAAATGCCGTTGCCTGGCTTTCCACCAAACGCATGAAACCTCTCAAGAACGGAGAGTATTCCCCTTCCCTCTCGGAATTTATTTCGAGTTTCCAAAACCAAGTCGCCCTGTCTGGCATCATCGACAACAACGTCCTAATCGGATATTTCTCCGCAGGGATACCTATCTCCCTTATGAGAAGAGTCAATAGCATGGATACCGTCCCTACCACGATCGAGGATTGGTACAAACGCACCACCCAGTTCCAGACTCAATGGGAACATGCCAATGAAATCGCGAATCGCAATCGTAACCCCACCAAGCCTTTCCGTCCATTCTCCTCTGCCAATCACTCTACCCCCGCCAGAGATCCCAATGCCATGGACGTCGACGCCATCCGTATCTCCAAGCTCACTCCTGAGGAGCGGAAACGCTGCCAGGAGAAGGGACTCTGCTTCCGCTGCAGGAAAGCTGGACATCGGTCCAACGCCTGCCCAGATTTCTCCTCAAACCAGAAAACCCCGAGGAAGGTTCAAAAGGTTGAGGAAGAAATTCCCTCGCTGATCGAGATAGATGATGAGGATGAAACCACCGTTCGTAAAGTAGCCTTTGTCACAAAGGGTTTTTAGACCGGGAAGCTCTGCCGACGCAAGCTTCCCCAGTCACGTGTGCACCTGTACTTGTAAAGTCGCGAAAGCGCTCTATGCAAATTCCCATACAGATTATCGTTCCCTCGCACACGATGAAAGCCGTCGAAACCCGCGCCCTCATTGATAGCGGCGCAGACATCTCCTGCATCGATTGGGCCTTCGTACGTAAAAATCGAATCCCAACCACTCGACTCGAAACCCCCATTCGAGTTCGAAACGTCGACCAAACCGCAAACAAAAGCGGAATGATACTCTTCACCACCACCCTCTTCCTCGACATCGAAGGACTTGCGCAAGAAGTAACCTTCCACGTCATGAACTGCGGAAACGAAAACGTCATCCTAGGTCTCCCATGGCTCGAAAAGGCTAACCCAATCATCGATTGGCGTCGACGAACCCTCTCACTGTCAGAATCTATCGACGAGTCAAAAAGGTTATATGCTATGCACGCTTCAGCCTGTAAAACCAATGACCGACTCTTCACTCGACCTACTCCTCCCCCTCGACACTCCTATGTAACCCCGGAGATCGACAAACAACTCTATGACTACCTAGATTCTGAGACCGAATCCACCTTCCTCAATCGCGCCTATGAAAACCATACCCTAAACCGCATCATTCGTTGCGGCTCACGCTTTGTCCCAAACCACGTTGTTGCTCGCCTCACCAGAGCTACGGAACTTGCAATCGCGGCCGAACTGGCCAAACCTAAATCTACCCTTCCGAGAGAATATGCCAAATACGCCTCGGTTTTTGACGAACCTTCGGCCGGCCACCTTCCTCCGTCTCGAATTTACGACCACGAGATTAACCTGAAGGAATCCTTCGTCCCCAAAATCGGGAAACTCTATCCGCTATCCCCAGACGAGAAAAAAGCCACAGAAGACTTCCTTGAAGAAAATCTTCGCACCGGAAAGATACGTCCTTCCAATTCCCCCCAAGCATCTCCCTTCTTCTTTGTCAAAAAGAAAGACGGAAAACTCCGACCCTGTCAGGACTATCGATATCTGAATGAACACACTACCCGCGACGCCTACCCCCTTCCCCTTATTGGAGATCTCGTTGACAAACTCAAAGACGCTAAGATCTTCACCAAATTCGACGTACGATGGGGTTACAATAATGTCCGTATCAAAGACGGACACCAATGGAAAGCTGCCTTCCTCACTCACAAAGGCCTCTTTGAACCGACTGTGATGTTCTTTGGGCTGAACAACTCCCCGGCTACCTTCCAACGCTTCATGAACGACTCTTTTAGAGACATGATAGCTGAAGGATGGCTCGTCATCTATATGGACGACCTTCTCATCTTCTCCCCCGACGACACCACTCACACTGTTCACACCCAACGAGTTCTCGAGCGCATGCAGGAGCTAGATCTCCATCTTCGCTTGGAGAAATGTAACTTTGCCGTAAACGAGGTTGAATATCTCGGCATGATCGTCCGCCCAGGAGAGCTTGCCATGGATCCCATCAAACTCGACGGCATCTCTCAATGGCCCATCCCCTCCACCGTTAAGGAAGTTCGCTCATTCCTTGGCTTCGCCAACTTCTACCGACGTTTTATCCCAAACTACTCTTTGGTCGCTCGCCCTCTGATCGATCTAACCAAAAAGGACCATCGATGGGATTGGACCAATGCCTGCCAAAATGCCTTCGCTCGCCTGAAACAGATGTTCTTGGCAAAACCCGTCCTGCGATTCCCTGACCTCTCCAAACCCTTCGCCATCGCGACTGATGCCTCCAAATTTGCCTCTGGAGGAATACTCCTCCAAACCGACGCCAACGGCGATTGGCATCCCTGTTCGTATCTCTCCCAGTCCTTCGGTGACGCAGAGCGAAATTACGATATTTACGATCGTGAACTTCTTGCTGTCATTCGCGCACTAAAGACCTGGCGGCACTACCTCCATGGCTCCCCCTTCCCCGTCCAGGTGTTCACCGATCACAAAAACCTGACCTACTTTCGCCAACCCCAGAACCTGAACCGTCGGCAAGCCCGCTGGCTCCTTGACCTTGCCGACTTTGACTTAAAAATGATCCACGTCCCTGGCTCGTCCCTCGCCGGTCCTGATGCCTTATCTAGGCGTGCTGATCACTTCCCCACTGACGCCGATGACAATGCGGGTACCACTCTGCTACCACCCTCGCTATTCGTCCGTGTCATTGACTCTGCGATGAACAATCACATCTCCAATCTTTCCAAGGACGACCCGTTTCTCCTCACGGCGTTGCAGGCCATTGACGGTGACATCCCTGCACCTTTCCGCTCTAGACTGGCAGATTGGCAGATGACTAACGGCGTCCTGACCTATCAAGGTCGCGTCTACATCCCACCGGATGAAGACCTACGTCGCACCGTAGTCCAACGATGCCATGATCATCCCACCGCCGGCCACCCTGGCTATCTCAAGACTCGGCAATTAGTCGCCGCTGAGTTTTGGTGGCCCGGACTTGCCCAATTCGTTCGCAAATACGTAGAAGGATGCGCAACTTGCCAACAGAATAAGGCAAACACACATCCAACCACCCCTCCTCTGATGCCAATACCCTCAAAGAGTTCTAAACCATTCCAACAAGTGTCCTGTGATCTCATCACCGACCTACCCATTTCCAATGGCTTTGATTCTCTGTTGGTCGTGGTCGACCACGGGCTTACAAAGGGGGTAATTCTTTGCCCTACCAAGAAAACCGTCACGGCCGAAGGGATCGCTTCCCTCTTTTTCCACAAAGTCTACTTAAGATTCGGTCTTTACGACAAAATCATCAGTGACAGAGGACCACAATTCGCATCCGAATTCGCTCGTGAACTAGGACGAATCCTCGGATATGACCTTTCCCTTTCCACCGCCTATCATCCCCAGTCTGATGGAGAAACTGAACGCGTCAACCAGGAAGTTGAGACTTACCTTCGAATCTATTGCGGAGATAACCCCATATCCTGGGCTGATTCCATTTCCCACGCAGAATTTGCACACAATCATCGGCCCCACTCTGTCACCGGCAAATCCCCGTTCTACCTCATGATGGGATATGAACCCCGTCCTCTTCCTGCGGTGATCGCCAATTCCGCATTACCCGCTGTCGAACTTCGTCTCCACTCTCTCACCGCTGCCAGAGACGAAGCGCTCGCCTCACACGAACTCGCCAGACAAGTGATGGCTGCACGAACTCGACAGAAGTTCAAACCGTTCGCCAAAGGAGACAAAGTCTGGCTGGAAGCGAGGAACCTCAAACGATCCCTGACTTCCCCAAAGTTCGCCCCAAAACGGGAAGGACCCTTTACCATCACCCAAGTCCTATCTCCGCTATCCTACAGACTCCGTCTCCCACAGACGTGGAGGATTCACCCCGTGTTCCATGCTTCTCTGTTATCGCCCTATCGCGAAAACCCCGTCCACGGACCGAACTTTCCCGCTCCACCGCCTGACCTAATAGAAGGCGAAGAGGAATACGAAATTGAAAGAATTCTCCGTCACCGAGGTTCTTCCGGGCGCCACTCGTACCTAGTCCGCTGGAAAGGATATTCTTCTGATGAAGACCGCTGGCTTAAAGAAGCAGACCTTACCCACGCCACAGAAGTCCTAGAAAACTATAAAAAAGCTCACCCGTCCGCCTTCCCCTCTTCCCCAAGATCCCCATCTTCTGTCAGACGCAAAACCCGCCGCTAAGACCATGTCCGCTCCTACCACCCCTTCGTCCTCTACTATGTCTTCCATCTCTTCTCTGTCCCGTTCTTCTTCCTCTCCTACTTACCCCCCTGGCTTACCTATTCGTTCTCTACCTATTCAACCCACTCGTCCCTCCTCTCCAGAACCCCCTAGCCCAACCGTCGCTGAGGCTGGATGGAATACCACCGGTCTCCCATTAAACTCCGCTGGATGGCCGATCTTGCAGGAAGACCTAGACGCCCCCACGCATATTGCCGCTACTCCCACGGTCAGAGTCCTACCCATTGAACTACCACTCACCGCCCATCGTCTTCGCGACGAGTTGATGGATAATGCCGTTATGGATCGCATGTCCCAATTCTTGCTAGACTCACGACTCTCGGTACCCATCGGAGCCCACCTTGATCTGGGGTCACCCCTCTTCGCCCTTTACCGCGCCTACCTGCAAGCATCCCGTCTCGCCAATCTTCCTCCTTCCCTGACGACGGTTCACCAAGCTCATTCAGAAGCTGCTTCCATCCGCAATATCCACGGTGATTTAATTACCAACCTCAGCATTGCTCTCTACGAGCTACGGATGCCGGAGTTTCTGGACGACCTAGACCGTTACCTCAGAGAGTCCGCCTCTGCGGCTCAATCCCCCATCCCTGTCATCGGAGTTTCTACCTCATCTCTCCCCTCGTCGACGCCTTCCGCATCTAGCTCCCCTTTGAACGATGAAGAAGAGGCAGTGTTCTTTCGTGCAGAACGCAACCATATTACCTCGCAACGACAACGGACTGGCACCATACCTCTATCCACCTCACATCCCCAGTACCATGACGCCTGCTTCGTATGTCACAGACTGGGCCATATACGTATCCACTGTCCCGTATACCAGTGTCCCACGTGCTTCCGCTGGGCACCCGGTCACATTCAAGGTCGTTGCCCACTTAGGCGTGGGCAGAGACATACAACCACGCCACCTGTTGCGCCCTCTTCCCGTTCCCGCCGATCAACGAATACCAATCGAGCTGCTCGACGCCCCCCTCCACTCTATACCCGTATCTCGGGTGAGACTTATTCACGCGACGACGACGACGCCACTCTCTATGACGGAGATGATCCGACCGACGATGTCGGATATGCAAACATGACCGGTTCTCCAGGCCACTACGGGTTAAGCATTTGACTAGCTTTTATCTTCGTCGATGACTTGATTCTAATACGGGGGTAATGTTACGATCACCCATTCTTTCCTTTCTCATTACCTTGTACTAAGTCCTAGTCGCTGGTTCGAGTCCTGCCTAGGCCTCTTATTTCTTGCTTGCTTTAGTCAGCGGATGTTCTTCGATGTTCTTTCACATTCCATACTTCGTCATCGCTGACTCGTACTCTTACCAAGCATGACTCATTCCTATTCGTCATAGCTTGTTCTTACACATTCCAACCGGTTCCATGCCTGCCCTTAACTCGTTTCTCTACTTATATAAACCCTCGAGTTTCTCCTGTAACCTTAACTTAGACCTACGCAATCTAGCTTGGTCATTCCTTGCTTCCTGTGAACCCTCTGAGAGTCACCGTCCCACTCTTGAACGGACGCTAGGCCTTAACGTGGACATCCCATCGTTAGGCTACCTTTGAAACCCTTGCTTTGACTAGGCTTTTGTGTCTACGCTTTGACCTACCCGGCACAAGCGTAACACCGGCCAGTAGAGCACGGCCTAATTGGTGATCGGCTGGCCTTGCTGTACGGCCTAACGAGCTGAATGGGCTCAATCGGATACTTGGTGATAATGTTTGCCTCATTGGCAGGTTAGCATATTTCAGGCCACCCAGGGGCATAGGTGACAAGATGAACGGGCCGGAGCCTTTGATCACTCGCGGAAGCATTTGTACGTCAGAGCCATCAGATCCTTCCTCCGAACAACAGCCGCTTGACATCGGATGCATTAGCCGATATCTTGACAGCTTCTTATCCGACGTCATCAGGACGATGTAAGATGCGGACATGGCTGAAACCCAGTGAGAAACGGTTATGTGGAGTTATGTTCTGAAATGTTATGTTATGAATTTGGCATTATTTGTCTGTTGAGATCTGCGCATGTATGATCGAGGTCGTTTACAATTAACACACGCCAACGCATCGCCAACGCATCGTCAACTCTCAACGCGAACGTGCCATCACACCAATAGCATTGCCAGCGCAATGCAACGTAATGGCGATGGCGATGCTACTGGCACAATGGCCTAGCTATACCAATATGGGTCGCCTCGTGTACAAGGCATGTACTCTCCTACTAATACTGTGCTTTCCCCAAGCTTTCCCTACACTCTCTCGTCCTCCCCCTGCCATGGACTCGGAACGGCTCAATTGTGTTTGTCTGCAGTACAACTTTGGCCAACCACACCCCGTTTCGACCGCTACATGGTATCGGCATCTTAAAGAAGCCAAATCAGATGAAGAGCGTCAGCGGATGCAAGAAGCTGTGAAACCGAAGCGTGCACCAGCTCGGAGACGCACCAACGCTCCCCCAGCCGAGAAAAGGCCTCTCGAAGAGAATGATCCCGAGCAGGCTTCGGGATCCAACAAACGAGGGCGCTCAGAGGTAAATTTTGTTCCTAGTATCTATCAGTTTTCCATCGCCGCTAAACAGCTTGAACTATAGACACGCTCGCCTTCACCACCTCCGTACCCTCCCGGGAGTCCTCCTCAGACCCCACCGCCTCTCGACCCTCCCATCAGTCCCGCTCAGACCCCACTGCCTCCAGATCCTCCCCAAACTCCTCCTCAGACCCCACCGCCTCCAGATCCGAGTCCTCCCCAAACTCCTCCCCACACTCCTCCCCCTCCGGACTCACCTCAGCAGGCGCACCAAGATGCTCAAATCCACTATGACCGTAGACTCCGTCCAGACGTTGACGTTGACGAGCTCACCCGTCTAGCGCGATTCAAGCCTATGGCTGACACTATGTCCTTTATCAATGCGCTCCAACATGCTTCCTTGTCAGATGAGGTTGCACATCTTGATGAGCAAGCACTAGACAGGCTTCGTGCGCCGCCTGCTGTTCCCCTTGTCATCGAAAATCCTGGTGTACGACACAGCATCTCAACGTATCTCGCACTTGAACATGCCTCTCAGGCAGCATATGAAGCTGTTGCTCGTTCGGTTGCGCGGAACTTTGGACAGGCACCTGGTGCTCAAGATGTTCTTAGCTTTCACCAAGTCGAGACACTCATCCGTATCCACACCGGCGTTGAGCCAATCCTTCACAACATGTGTCCCAACACATGTCACGCATTCACTGGCCCGTTTAGCAACTTGGACAGATGCTCCATCTGCCGTACTTCTCGCTGGAATGAACAAAAACTTCAAGGCTCCAGAGGACGTATTAAGGTTCCCGCCCAACAATTCACAACCATCCCGCTCGGTCCCCAGTTGCAAGCACGTTCCTGCAGTCCTCAGAGCGCTCGCGAAATGCAGTATCTTTGGCAACGTGCCCAATCAGTTCTCGACCGGCTTCGACGCTCCCCTGATGACGGAATCCCCATTATCGATGATATTGTGATGGGATGGGATTTTCTGGGTGCGGTCCTCGATGGAGACATCACCGAGAAGGACCTCGTACTCATGATATCTATAGACGGTGCTCAGCTGTACAAAAGCAAGCAATCAGACTGCTGGATGTATATTTGGATCCTCGTTAACCTCCCTCCCGACAAACGCTATCTGAAACTCAATGTTTTACCCGGCGGATTCATACCCGGCCCAAAGAAGCCGAAGAACATCGACTCATTTCTCTTCCCCGGTTTTCATCATCTCGCAGCTCTTCAGCGTGAAGGCCTATCTATGTGGGACCCCCTCACGGACTCCCGGTATATCTCCCAACTCTATCTATTGTTCACAACGGCAGACGGTCCCGGTCTTGTATACTTTGATGGCATGGTTGGTCATAGTGGCAAAAACAGATGCCGGCTTTACTGCGGTCTTTTAGGACGCCGCAAGGATGGTGGTACCCACTACTATCCAGCTCTCCTCTCCCCTCGTGACCACGTCGTCCCCGGTTGCGACCATCCCGATATCAATGTCGTGGAAGTACCTGCGGGGGGAGCTGCTGACTATGCTGAAAACCTTCACACGATCACCGCCGTTCTAAATCAGACACACTGGAACCGGACGAAGACAGATACGGGACTTACAAAGCCCCCGCTTATTCTTGGCCTCAATCCCCGATGTTCCCTCGGTGTTCCGTTGTGCATGACTACAGACGTTATGCACCTCGCTGGGAATGTGTCCGATATCCTTCTCTCGCTGTGGCGCGGTTCGCTTGACGTTGGACCTCATGATGTGGGACTGGGCCGTACTCAAGGACAACAACAATTGGACGAATCACGGCAAGCAAGTCGAGGAAGCTGGCAAATACCTTCCGGGTTCCTTTGACCGTAAACCCCGCAACATCGCTGAAGAAATCAACACGCAATACTGTCAAAATATAGTCCAATCCGTGCCTATCCGCTCCTTTCCGCTTCCGGATAGCCCCTATCCGGAACCAGATACTTCCGGATGCATTCCGTGTTTAATCCGACGTTTCCGATGCCCGGAACGCACGGAAACATCTCCGGATTC